>DWLH01002712.1:0-10442 GCA_018249795.1 Heliconius telesiphe telesiphe | reverse complement strand
AAAAAGTAAACAAATTTATTTATTTATTATTACTTCCTCTAATTAAAAAGAGGTGTTGATACAAAAATATATTTTAATGGCCATTGTGGATCAGTGAAACAGTGATCTATTAATTAAATTGTTGTAGTTAAACCCACTTAAATCCCACTTGTGGGAAAGAAATCTGCCTAACCTAAATCTGCATACAGCATGCAGGATACCATATCCTATAAAGGTAATAAAACCTTCACTTCACTTATCTCTCACATATAGTAATAATAAGATTTTTATTTTGCTCCACTTTCGATACATCTTTGTGGTGGAGGGATGGAGCTTTTGACTGTAAACTATTACTGTTGTGAATGTGATTCCCACTCAAGAACTAAGAACTTTGAGAGTCAGTTATTTTTATTTCCTCTCTCTGGTAACAAGACAAAGCTCTATGTTGAGTTCCACCATTCAACAGTCAGTGTCTTGACAAATGGACAGTGCATTTGGAACAGCGTGTCCCAACAGGGTAGTTTCTTTCTAGTTTAACGGTTGACACAGAGAGAAGCTAAAAAAAAATGTTTTTACACATTGTATTATATGACCAACATCTATAACATACTTTATGAATCATATTATTGGATAAACAGGTTATTAATTATCATTTATCTTTATTGAATAATATTCTAAGTAGTTAAATGTAAAACTAGATAAAAAATATGAGATAAGAGAAAACTAAAAAAGAAATAAATAAAGGAGGGTATAATTCAATAAGTGAAATGTTCTTATTGGAAAAATGGACTGAACATTTTGAATCATAGAATGTATACAAAAAGGTTTTTGATTTCGAGAGATTTATAAATTTATGTATACTATGTTTAAATCTTTTTATAATATTTAGCTTATTGTTAATTTTTAAATGAGCTATATCCAACATTAAATATAAATATAAAGCAATATTAATTCAAAGATTCAATGAATAAATAAAGTACAGTTATAAGATTCATTTAATATTGTGGTACAGATTTTTTTATTATTTAAATATTTTTGTTATTACAAATGAAAAAATAAACCCAAAAAATTTTCGAAATAACTATTTATAAAGCTGATATCTATAAAACATTATACGATTACTCACTTGAAATAAAAATAAACATGTTTACATAATATATAAAAATATATTAAGTCAACTTATATAAATATAGCATAGTATTTAAAGAAACAAAACTGTTTACTTCCAAAAATTTATAAATTAGTACAATATTACTTACGTGTTATTATAATGAAATATTATTTCATCATTCCTTTTACAAAAACATAATCGAAAGCACAAAATCAAGAATAACTTTAATAACAAAAATATTTCCATTGTAATTATAAAATAATCAACATTTAACTATTTTAGTTTCTTATTTACTTTATTAAATTAGTTTCTATTGTTTATAATCAAATAAATACAAAATAAAGTCTACTGTTCTATAGACAATGCGATTGACATTTGTGACAGTTGTCTGTTTTGACTTTTAAATGACGACTCGAGTAAAATAGACCAAATAGATTAGTTCTTATTAAAATCGATTCTAATTTTAAAAAATTGGCTTAAAATTTATTATCAGTACGGTAATACGCTGTATGTAGCAAAATTTAAAATAAATTATCTTTGAATTTTTGTAAGACATTGTATAAAAATGGAATAATGAAAAAATATTCAAGAATTGAATAATTTGTTCTGGAATCTATTTTAATTTAGAAGAGACTTATTAAAAAAGAATATTTATCGTAATCCATTTAGAATATTCTAATACTAATTGTTTTTAAAAAAATACTCTAACCTGGGAACTAGGAGGATACTCAAGTCTCGGAGTATTATAGCGAAGAAATAAAAATATCATTTTAAATAAATATTTGATTTCATCTGCCTGTTGGCATCAAACCCACAGCCAGTACAACACACACTTGCTTGTGTACAGTCTTTAACCAGTCGGAAAAGTTATAAATATAAATATTTAAAAAAATATAAATGGAGGCCAGTCACTTCGCCAATTTCACGCTATATGAAGGAGAACACATGAAGGCGGTTCTACAGTAAAAAAATGATGTTACTCCTTTACTGGCTTTAGTCGGCAAAATATACATATAATATTACACAACCACTTTTTTTTTAGAAACTACAAATTCTTAAGGAAATTAAAAAACCAACACAGATAATTAAAACAAGCACATTTATTTATTACAATGCTAATATACATTCACAGCTACCCTCACCCTTTGGTCAAATCTAACAACCGAAGAAACAAAAAACAAATTTAATGAATTTACTTAAGCACTGTTCATTTACAAAATACAATATACATACAAAATTATCAATCAAAACCCAATGGAAGATATAGGAACAAAGTTACAATTTATAAATAAAAAAAATATTAATATACATACTAACTAAACAGAACGGATTTTCACAGATTTTTTTATAGCTTCACGCTTCACGCTGCATGTAGCAGGATAGAGGGAACATAGTGCTAATACACTTCGTTCTCCAATTTCCTTGCAATTTTCGAGACACTGAGTGATGTGCCTTCCGGCACCACCGCACTTTGTCTATCAGAGCGAGGAAATTAAAATATTTCAATTCCTCGAGTAAGAATCGGACTCACAACATCGCGTTTATTGATAACGGAAAGCTCAAATCAAAACTTCTTTGAAAATCAGTCATAATACAATAAAAAAAGATTACAAGTATTAATAATATAGTCATAATCAACCAAAACAGATTTGACCTTAACACATACAGCCATTCATTTCAATATAGATAA
Source organism: Heliconius telesiphe telesiphe (assembly GCA_018249795.1). Classification (NCBI taxonomy): domain Eukaryota; kingdom Metazoa; phylum Arthropoda; class Insecta; order Lepidoptera; family Nymphalidae; genus Heliconius; species Heliconius telesiphe. The sequence continues at coordinate 7,662 of DWLH01002712.1, read as the reverse complement.
TTAATTATAGAGAAGATATTATTTTTTTATAAAAAAAAAGAGAAAGCATGAGATCTATCCATACATCTAAGAGAACCCACCAGGTAGGTTATAAATACTTTTAGAAGCTAAAATTAAATGACCTTATTATTAGAATCAGTTTTTAATCTGTTTACAAAATTTTTATTTTTAATATGTGCATTATTTTATTATAAAAAAATATTGATTTTTAAATGGAAAATTAGCTGTATTATTTTTTGTACAAAAGAAAAAATGGCTCACTGAAACTTATATTTGAGAGGAAAAAAAACAGTATTAAAAACAATAAAGAAGGCACAATTAATTATTAATTAAAACTTAATAGTTATTAAATTATAATAATAGATTACATCTTCGCGTTTACAAAAATCAATTTAAATGTAAAGCGGTGTCACTAAAAAAAATCCACTAAATACAAAAAAACAAAATTTTGACAAAAACTATTATTTTTTAAGAAAAAAGCCAAATTTAAAACACCCTGTATCTTAAATTAATTTATAATGGACATATTAGTATGAATAATATTTCTTTACACCTATACAATTAATTAATAATTAACATAAATATTACATATAACTAACTAAATGTGTTACTATGACTTTAAATTCATATTTTAAATAAATTATACACTATTTTCATTTATTTATTATCTGTGGTTATACTTTTCTATTAAAAAAAAACGTTTAAATATCCACAATATTACTTACCTATAGCTTATTTATATAATTTTTTAAACAATATCACATCGTGGGGATAAATGGAAGATTTTTAAAAAAATATATTACGGTATTTAAAATTTGAGAAAAAAAACCTTATGCGATGACAGAACGTCAGCATAGATAAAAAATATTTTTTGTGCACAGATTATATATGTATGTTATTTAAAGATATCTTTTATCTATATTTTTTGTACTTCATATTTTTTAAATACCACAATTTATTTATTTAATAGTAATCATTTAAATCATATCTTTATACAGTAAATTCGTAGAAAGCACTTTTTAATCACATTTATTAACATCAAAGGCACTTTTGTAATCATAACCATAAATATAGTCATGTTGAGGTTGATTTTATCAAAAAATACACAAACTCTGTTATGTGGTAAAATTAATTAAATTGTAATTAAATTTAAACATGTGCAAATTCATTTAATTAATTTTCGTAGTTTTAACCTTCATATTCATTTATCTGTAGATCATATATGTTTTTTATTATTAGAAGAAAAAAAAATGTATAAATTATATAGTGAATGTAATTAAATAAGTTATTAAAATAAATTTATATAACATATTAGTTAGTGTATTCTGTTTTATTTCAACCAAATTTTGAAGCAACTTGGCTTAATGTACGGTCTTAAGCATTATTATCCATCTACAATAAACAAAAAATCTACAGACAAAAATAACTTTTAATTTTGTACCGTAGATTTGTATATATGAAATCCGAGTTGGAAAAAAAAATTTATTTAAGCATCGACTTTTTAATAATATCGCGAAGTATCAATTTTTCTTCAATTTTTTTGTTTTTCAAATAATCTATCAAAAGAAAACTTACATAAAAAAACTATATTCATGAATTTTTTTATGTACTCTGTCGAAAAATCACAGACTTTTTAATTATTTTGTTTGACAAATTAAAAAAGTTCATAATTTAGTTTCTTTATTTTTGAACCGCCATGTTAATAATAATATACTGTTCTATCACATTATATTATAATTGAGATGTTACGAGACATTTTCATGTATTACCAAATAATTAAACAAAATAGCAAAATCAACAAAATATAACATTGAAATGAAATTTTTCATATCGATAATCAATGGATTATCCATTAAATATTAAAAAATATTTCTATATTTAATATACATAAGTTAGTACATTGTTGTGAAATATTGTAAACAAAAATTATTTTATAAACAGAAACTAAAATATAATTTTGTCAAGTTTTCTATCAGAAATAAGTATGGCGTCAAACAATAAGACGTCATTGTTATTAGCATTAAAAATACCGTAATAACATCTCAATTCATATAAAATAAACCCTCAACATGTCAAAATCATCATTTTTCCATATGTATATATATATATATAAAAAGGCACATATTTACATTTTTCGCCTGTCCGTGTGTATTGTGATAGGTGACGTGACAGAATTCAATAAGTCCACTATGTTACTTTCGATACATAGCCACAAATATATATTATAGAATTATATTTACCATTTTTATATTTACCATATATTTACATTTTCTTCCGTCTGTCCGTGCGTATTCTGACCGGCGACGTGACACTATTTAATATGTCCACTATGTTACTGTCCACGCGGGGTGTTTGCAATCTTTTTGCTGAGCGCGTTCTGAATTTGGCCGACTCTTGATTCACCAGAGTGGGTGTAAGAGATTTAATGCATCTGTAATTAAAAAAAATGTATTTTTTATTCACTATTTAGGTAACAAACTCTCTCTTTTCTCGCTAACTAGGTAGTTAAATAATTGAATAGGTTACTAAATAACTAACCAACTAACAAACCAAGTATAAAAACCTACCTAGCAGCAACCTGCAGTTTTCTCGCCAACAATTCATTCTTCAACTTGGCCGCTGCTAATTCTCTTCTTAACTGGGCTTTACTTTTGTTACCAGATGGATGTAATAGAGAATGTCTACGCAGACTGTGGGCTGATGGTCGCTGATTCGGATCCGGGTCGACCATTTTCTGAGGGGAAAAAGTTTTTTAGTGTTGTGTATAATAAAATAACTGTGCCCTGGACGGCGTGCGTTTATAACTTATTTGTTTATGAACCGATTGATCGGAAAACAACAAACCACTTAATGTTAAGGAAAGCTTATATGAAATACAATTATGAAGACTGCACTTATCTCCCCTAACTTATCTGTGCTTTTGTGCATGTGTGTTTGTGTTATTTTAGAACTGGCTTAACCAATTTAAATACAGTTTTTACTATTGTATTTTGGCAAACTTTCCTTAATATGAAATGTTCGTTTAGTTTAAATAACAATAAAACGTATATAAAAATATATAAAATACCTTAAGCAATTGATTAAATTCCCTCGACAAGTTTGGCAAATCTGGAAGTTTGCCGTCCCTTATGTCATGCCACATCTGACCGTTTTTTGGTAGGGAACCGCCACCGCCCGCTTCGAATAATGTTAAACCTGGGTAAAATATAAGAAAAAAAAAAGTTAATTAAAGGTTTTTTTTAGCATCACGCTGTAACCCGCACGTAACATGGTAGACAGAGGAAACCTGGAAACCTAGTGTTAAGACACTACGTTATCATTAAGACACTTCCCACTTTACCAGAGTAAGGAAATGAAAATATTATAAAAGAAAAAAAATATATTTATTTTTAGGGTTTTTTAATTTCATGCATATAGCAGAGTCGAAGAAACGCAATTTTCGGGGCATTGCGTGTTGAGTGGCGGAACTCAACGCCGCGCTTTGTCTTGTAATCAGAGCGGGTGAGTAGAAATCAAATCCACAACTATGGCGTTTATAGTCAAACATTGTAAATGAGTTTAAAGTACCCTATTAATCGTAGTGCCGTATCTTTTTTTAAAGTTAATCGGGAAATCATAGGGCCTTGGATCTGAGCATATATATATAGTTTGAATTTTAATTTGATATCTCCAAGCGTTCCTGAGATAAAGGCTCTTCGACAGACAGACGGACGGACAACAAAGTGATCTTATAAGGGTTCCTTTTTTCCTTAAAAGGTATGAAATCCTAAAAATTAATATCACAAATGACAGTTACAAAAATAAAATTTGAAAATAAATTATATAAAAAGAACTACATACCAAATGCAAACACATCAGCTTTGGTCAGGTGGCTGAAGTCCTCCTGCAACACTTCCTTGGGCAAGTACCTGCAGTCACCCTCCTCCACTAGCGGTGAAGATATACACGTCACGTGGCCGAGGTCACCTGGAGGAAATTAAAATATAATAATAAATAATATATATTTTCTGCATTGATATAACATTGATTGATTATAAACAAAAAATAGTTTAACTGTATACGCAACGGTTATAGTAGGTTAAGATCCCATTGCTTAAATCTGTATGGATCAGTTTTTCTAATGAAAGTTATATTTAAGAATGATACATGATAGTAGAATAGATTACACAAGGGTTGCCTAGAAGAATCCTGCCGCAATCACCTTTAATTAATTTTTTTCGTAATGCGTTTTTGTAGAAAATTGCACTCATGTTTTTTTATGTGAATTCCACATCATTTGAAAAAAAATCGCATAAGGAATTGAAAAAATAATGGTTGTCAGCTCTCAGTCTGTCGCAAGCCCAGGGCTGCCTGGTTTAAACAGGTCACTTAATGTTAACATTTGCACCATGTGTTTTTATAATGTAGATTAAAGCAATGGGATCTTAGGCCATAGGGTTAATCTCAAAATACACGGGTTCAAATCCCATTCAATATTTTTATACGTTTTCCAAACAAAATTTCATGTGGACTGTACTGTACTTTAAAAATATACTTTCAAATATATATTTTCACTGGTGGCATTACAACATGTAGAGTTGATAAAAGTGTAGTGTTAAGCTATTCTGGCTTTTACCAACTCTAAAGAACCAAAAAGAACTCGTATATCGTCAACAATGTTGACCTCCAAAAAATAAAAGAAAACGAAAAAAAAGTTACCCTAAAAAAACATAAATCTCACCAATGTTACTGGTTACCCATGCATACGTTACTCATTTAAAAAAAAAAAAAAAATACCCACCAATCTTATATTTATGTTGCACAGTGATCGGCATTTCGTCGTCGTCGTAGCCGTCGTCCGAGTCGGTGGGTGCGGGTTCATCTCCGCGACATATGAATATGTTGCCGGGTTTGAGGTCCATGTGGACTAGGTGTTGCGCGTGAATGTAGCTGTATGAAAAATCAAAACATAAATTTATATAACTTAACGAAGGGAAAATGGTCAATATTATATAAAACTTTCTGCATTGTTTTTAAACATCTTATAATTTCTTTTATCTTCAAGCCAAGCCAAATTCTTTAAAAATATTTCGGAGGCACCTTTACTGTTAAGACTCCGTTTCCCCTGTACCGCCAAATTTTCGAGACCGTCCGCGTTGAGTTTTCGAATTAGACGGAATTCAACATCACGTTTTGTCTTGTTATTAGGATTAGAAATAATTAAGTCCTCCGAGTGGAAACCACGTCAGAAGCAACTATATTAATATAATCTCTAACTGTAAACACAAGGTTCTCACAATCTACCCCCATATATGCGGGATACAGCGTGAAACATACAACTAAATACTCACGCAAGTCCATCAGCTACGTGAGCTAACAGCAATAACAATTCATTTTCTGGTAGGGGGCCATTTTCCAAGACCTGTTGAAGGGAACCACCGTCGCAATACTCATTTTGTATTATCATGTGATCGTCTTCCGCCCACGCCGAGTAATATCTATAAAAATAAAAAGAAAAGACATATTTTATTAGATAAGTTTGGTGAAATGAATAAAAAAAGAAATATGTGTTGTATATGTTCAATCATGATGATTTGTTGTAGAGGTAGAAGTAAAGCGTGCACTGACCGGACGAGGTGCGGGTGCTTGCCGAGCGCGGCGTGCGCGTACACCTCGTTGAGCGCGGCGCGCTCGGCCGCCGAGCCCGCCACCGGCCGCAGCGAGCGCTTCAGCGCGTACACGCACCTGCCAATTGCATGTTATGTAAACTCTCGCCGCATCTCGCTAATAGCGGGGTAGGCAGAGGTAACCTAGCGTTAAGACACTTCCGATCCCCACTTTCTTGAATTCTGGAGGCACTGCATGTTGAGTGGTGGAAATCAACACTGCGCTTTTCCTCCAAAACGAAACAAAGGCTTGTGTGGGAATTGGAAAGACTTAACACTATGTTCTCTCTGCTATCGCTGCTACATACAGGAGATAGCGTGACACTAAAAAATATATAAAACTATTTTTACTTAGCTGTATAAACCTAAATAAAAACAGTTTCATATATTTTGAATATTTTTTTTTAAATTAAAAACAATAATAATAACTCACCCGTCCAATCGATTCCTACACCTTGTCACTCGACCGAACTGACCTCTGCCTATAACGCCTAGCTCTAAAAACTCCACGTTGTATCTAGATATGTTGGATTCCTGAGGAAAAATAATATTTTATTATTAAAAAGGTATATTTATTTAATTTAAAAAAACGCAGCTTCACGTTACATCCCGCAGATAGCAGGGCATGCAACAGAAACATAGTCTTTAAACACTCCGTTCTTCACGTTTCTTTCATCATATAATTTTCAAGACATTCCGTGTTGAGGGGCAGAACTCAACGCCGCGCTTTGCCTCGTTGCCAGAGACAAAGAGATTACCGCAAATCGAACCTATAACTGTAGCATTTACAGTCATATGCTTGTGCCACAGCGCCCTCAAAACTTATTAAAATAATATATATTTTTTAATAAAAATAAAAATATACTTATAACTTTTTGATATTTAAAAGAAATATGTAAGTTAATTCCAAGATTTTGAGAAATAAGTAAAAAGAAACTAGTACTGGTACTTTTTCATTTTGATTGAAAAGAAAAAGTATATCAAGGCCAGTATATTTTTAACGTAGAATTTATATTCTTAAACGTTCTTTTTTTTAAGAATATTTTTTTTGATCAATTTTAGGATCTACTATATCCAATATAAATGATATAAAAAGAAAAAATAATTCCCAATAAAACTTAAAATGAATCCTTAAATGAACGAAACAGTATTATGTCACAAAATTACCTCACACACACGAGAATCAAATCCGCTACCATTGCTAAACAAGATTTACTTACTCGTAATCGTTTTGCTGGCTGTTCTGGTGTGGCGTCGGCTGTAGGTGTTTTAGATAGCGTCCGCTTCTTCTTATTTAACGCTTGCCCTATGGAAAATAAGAGATATTGTGTTTAAAAATCTATAATTACCTAAATTAAGTAATTGAGAAAAATTATTCGATTTTCGACGAATTTTCCGATTTGTTCCTAATTTATTTCATTTCTGGTTCACATTTCTTGCCAAATTTACTAATTGTCAATCAACGAGAATTGTCCTATAAACGTTTAGATTACTCAGCGAATTTCATATAAAATGCAGTAAAACTGATGCATAAGCTCTTTATCTTTTAATTGTTTTGACTTAGAAGCTTAATTTTTTGACAAACAAAAAAATGATCCTATTCTAGAAGCTTCAGATTTTTTTCTTTTTAAGTACTGACCCCTAAAAATAACGAATAAGACAAAAAAGCCCTTACCATCAGGTGTAAAAGGATTAATATTCGCCAACGGTCTTTTCATCCTGGAATCATCTAGTTCATCTGGAGGCAGGCTTCCTAGTGCAGAATCCTCATCAGATGGTGGATGGAGGTGATGGCTTGAGCCTGATGGCATGCCTGGCAAAAAAAAAGAGTTTAGTTAAAAAAATATTAACAAGGCGTAAGGTACCACCAATCAACACACAATGTATAGCAAATTAGGCGTAAAGTGAGGATCGGAGAGTCTTAGCACTAGGTTCTTTTTGTCTACCCCTGATATATGCGGGATATAGCGTGAAGATGAATAAATCTTGTTGGGGGTAAAATTTAAGTTTTATGTAA
>DWLH01002711.1:0-10443 GCA_018249795.1 Heliconius telesiphe telesiphe | reverse complement strand
TTAATTTCATATCAAAATTTTGTACAGAAATTTAATAGTAATTTCACTAGTTACATAATCGCAGTAAAAATAGCCTATATTTACAGCATGCAGTAATGTAGAGCGCAATGTTATGAGAGTTTCTAGAGCTTCTCGAAAGTTTACGGTACATCAGGCTTCTATTTAAGCTTAAGAATAAACTTATACCTCACGCAAAGTGGTATAAGAAAAAGCAATGCAACTTTGATTGATTTTAGAACAGTAGTTATTTCAAGCTAACGTCCATGATGAATTATTTAAAGAAAAGTCAATAATACATGGTAATACGTGTATTCCCGAGAAAAATCCGTTACATGCAGAAAACGTTACTACTTGCGTTACTCTAGTGGGGATCAAACCCACAACCAGTCGATTTGACACCTTGTGCCCCTGCGCCACAACTGGCCTCATATATAACATTAACATACGTATGTTTATATTCTTATGATAATTGTCACTATTAGAAACTCTCAGCTTTCTCAAGATGTAATTACTTCGTCACGCCGAAATGTCTCCGGAGTACAAGAGCGGACATGTCATTAGTGTTGTTCACAACTTGTTATTTAAGTTACTCAATCGTATTTAGTTTCCTATAGCCTCAAAATTTGATTCCGCTTTGTTGTTATAGTCATATTATATACTTTTATGTAAATAGTTAAATTTATTTCTTTTTAGCTAAGACGTCACGGTGAGAATGAGGAAGAGCATTCTCAGGTGGTTTGGGCACGTTGGAAATAAAAGTATTCTATTCCCTTGAATGAGGTTCGAATCCACAACAATCGTTTCACAGTCAGGCGCTCTCTTATATATTGGTACAGCCTTTGCCTCGACACCAGAGCGAAGAAATTGAAAAAAATAACTAAAATAAATATTGAATTTCCTCGAGTAGGGATCGAGCCCACAACCAGTCGCGTTTACTGTCACACGTTTGTGCCTCACGTGCCACGACTGGCCTCAGTACCTTTATTTGATATTCTGCTCTATTTCCCACCCATATTAGTAATATTGAGTGACCATCTTTTAATTATATAATTTCATTCTTTTTGTTGTAAATATACCAAAAGTAATAAATTGCTTCGTTTTCTACCACTACCCGCCCTATAAATATTGTTATGTTAAGCCATAATGGTTATTATGGGGGATCGGTTAATGGAGTTCATTATTGTATAATAGCCGACATTTTTATTGTTATTAATATTATTATTTTTCTATGATATTTTATACTTTAAAATAGACGTTATGCATTTTTAAAACATACAATTCATATAATTTGTGAGGTTATAGTTATCATTTGCGTGTTGATGGGCGGAACTCAACGACGCGATTTGTCTTATTACCAGATCGAATGGAAATCGAACCCACAACCGTCACTTTGTCAGACGCCACGCAGCGTCTGCTTCAATTTAGTGGTAAAATGATTGATTTTTTTTTTCAATACAGTACACACACACACACAGTACAGTTTATTCTAAGTGAAATAAAGAAAGTTTTCTTTTACATCTAAAAAAGGATAATAAGGGTTACCTACTTAATACTAAAAGGTTCTATTTAGGCTTCATTATAAACACGTTTGTCTTTGTACTTAGGTGAATTCAATTAACATATTGTTTTTTTATTTGTATAAAACTTTTATAATATTATACAATTTACAAAAGTGTGCCTATTTGTTTGTACACAATATGGCTATCTTGTTAGGTTTGTCTGATTTCTACTAATTATTATTTTAAAATAAATTAAAGGAATATAATATGCTATATTATGATGTTTTTTCAATGTATCTCGTAAAATACAGAGTCTTATAAAATGTATATACATATTTGTGTAAAGATAGAACAATCGCATTACACTTCATTGTATTAAAAAGAAAATCCTTATTTATTATGTACCACAGTATAGAAACATATTTTATGAAAAGAGAATAGTTTACAAGGGGAAATACACGCTCCCAGCTTTCAGGTCACCTCAGTGGACACGCTCTAGAATATCTGAAATAAAATTAATTTTACAGTTTTCATTGAAAATTTGTATAAAGTTTGTTGTCGTAAAATGGTCTAGTTTTTAAGTTTTAATTCTATATTTATTTAAATTAATATCAACTTTCAATATATTATGATATTATTATTAAGTTAATAAATTTAAATTAAAAATATTCTTCATTCAAATAGATTTTAGAAAGCACATTAGAAATGTCGAATGTATAAAGCTACCACCGACTCAAAAGACAGTTCTGCTGAGAAAAACCGGTAAGAAAATCAAGTTTTCAACGTAAAGGTTATTGTTCAATTGTTTTATACAATAATATGTCATTCCAACATTCCATTTTGATACTGTATGGAGGCATAGATAGAAATTAAAAATATTAAGTAAAAAGAAATATAAATTATTTTATTGCCTTGTTTTTACCAATTTAGAAACATACATACAAAGTAAACGGCAGCTTATAGGCTGTCTGATAGATCATTGTCGTCAACATAGTTTCTTCTAATGAGATACAAACTCATGATCATTGAACTCTCTTGAACATTTATTTACCATTAGAGCCAAGCCATTGGAACTTAAATTTTTCCACTAAGCTATATTTTTCAAACCGAACAAAAAACCTTAAAAAGGAGTATATTCAAAAGTATCTTAATAAAATGCTAATCTCAACCCTTCTTGCCAATCTGCAATAAAAAAATAGCTTTCAGGAACGTTCATTCAAAATAAGCTTAGAAGCTTTACATAAAATATGGCTGAGGTAAAACAGTATATTAAAATGCTACTAATTACTAAACATTTTAAGCTTGCGAATATACACATATATGTAGATATATGTTTTATTTTATATGTTTTATTCTATATATCTGTATATTTTCATTTGCAATGTACGTACGTTATACGTAGGTATAACGTCTCTCGTCTCCGTATTTATATCATAATAAGGTACAAGATTATTAATTTAATAAAATAATAAAATTTACTATACTAATAGCGGAAAAAATCTGAAAAAATGATATTCATTTTAAAAATAAAATCATAAAATTTTACAGATAAGCTATAACTATATATATTCATTTGATATAAAATAATTTTTTAACAAAAAGAAAAACCGACTTCTAACAACGAATTAAAAAGTTAAAAAACAATTTTACATAACGTAAAACGTACTTTGATATTGTTAAACAAAAATAATTAAAAAAGATTTTAAATATAATTTTGAAGTCGGTGTCAAGCTAATGCTACAACAACCTTACTACAATATCGAATTACTAAGCCTGTTTATTTCACTATGATAGATATGGATCAAATTAAAATGGGACCACACGAGAAGCACTAGCTTTCAAATAAAAAAATAATCATCAAAATCGGTTCACCCAGTAAAGAGTTCTAAGGTAATAAACAAAAAAAACAGTCGAATTGATAACCTCCTTTTCCTACAGAAGTCGGTTAAAAATGAGTGCACACCTGCAAAGTTAAGTTTGTAAACTTTTATAAATTGTACTTCCCGTTCACTCACAAAACGCTCGACAGATGAATCCTACTCGCACTTAACCGTTTTTTATATTAAGCATATTTTCATGTAATAGTAATTAAAAATTTTCGAAAGTTTCACTTAGTTCTTAGCGATGACTTTATCTATATAGCTTGTACGCTTATGATTGAAGTGATGTTTTAATTTTACTTTCATTAAAAAAGATCTGCTACTAAATGCTTTTCTAGATACATACCGTACATATGAACTTGAGAAATTTTCAATTCTTGAAATCAATGCAGAAACAAAAAGACACTAAAAACAACAAAAAAGTAATAAAAACAATAAAATAGTCTGTCTGGTCCATAACAATAAAGGCGTTTTTCACAATTCACTGACTAAGTAAGATATTTTCTTATAGAGTTTAAAGGACAAAAATACGAAACCCCATTTACCTCCAGATCGTATTGCCACTTTATTCGGGGCAAGTTCATTTATCACACGCACCTTCACGTAGATTACTCTAACACTCGCCCTTTTGCCTGTGATTGATGTGATTTTATGTATATTTTAGATATTTGCATTTGTGAATCAGATAGGTCGTAATGGTGGAGTTGAAAGTTTCGTCGCAAAGCAAGGTAGGCAAAGATAACTTAGTGCCAAGACACTCCGTTGGCCATTTTTCACACGGATCCCGTTAGCGAAATCGATTCCCGATCGAGAATAAAAATATTATCATATCCTCGTTCTAGTAAATAGACAAAACACGACAACTCAACATTGACGATAACTCGGGATATAGCATGAAGCTAAAAAAAAAATCTTTTCTTTTATCAGCTTCACGCTGTATCCCGCACACAGCAGGGTAGGCAGAGGGAACCTAGTGTTAGGAGAAACTCCGTTCCCCACTTTCTGCCAAATTATGGAGGCATTGCGTGTTGAGTGGCAGAACTGAACGCCGCGCGTTGCCTCGACACCAGAGCGAAGAAATGGAAATATAAATTTAAGTCAATATTTCATCTCCTCGAGTGGGGATCGAACCCACAACCAGTCGATTTTACAGTCACACTTCATGCCGCTGCGCCACGACTCTCTGGAAAAAAATAATTCAAGCGTTACTATTTGTGTGTGACACTAGGGTGTTTTATTTTTTCTATTATGTTTATTCTGCAATTATTCTGTATATAAACTATAACCGTGCCAAGTTTCATACTCCTCCGATATAAATAAAATGAACAATTTTACATAAAACAAATATTAATAGAAATAAGTCGAAGATACTAAAAGCTTCGCTAACATAAATTAAGTCAGCATTTTTTCTTTACGACCGAGCTAGGAATTTGTAAGGATCTTTTATAAGAATGGACAGCTGTTAAAATTGACACCTGTAACTAGAAAGGCGATATGCCATATTGGAGAAAATTCTAGATTCTAGATATTAAATATCTGTAAAACTGTATTTTTGTAAAAAAATAAATATCTATATCTATATTTTTCATTATAATTTTATGATTACATTTTTTATTTCAGAATGTTTGCATTTTTATTTTTATACTTTAAAAAAATGATTTTAATGCGTTTGTCACTAGTAAACATTTTAATTAGGTACAGCTCTGAGTTGAGTTCCGTCACTCAACATGCACAATCACAGTCTCAGCATCTCGGCGGAAAGTCGGGAATAGAAACTTTTTACCAGAAATTAAAAATATTAAATATATAATTTCCCCGAGTGGGTATCGATTCCATAATTATCACATTAATAGTCACACACTGTGCCACTGCGCTACGATCGTTTCAACAAAATCTAATCGTAAATTCATAAGAAACATAATATGGCTGAGATCCTATACACTAAAATAGGAATTAGCTATAATCACGAGGCCACGAAGGCGGAGACACGTGCACGACACTAATATTATATATATTTAACCTTTTCAGTTTTTGTATCAGTACAAGCTTCAATTTTAGCACAGCAAATAATATTGAAGACATAAAAAAATTAAACACCGTTTAATTTTGTTTTTAATTTCACCTCCCTAAAGCAATAAACCAGTGGCAAGAATTTCAACCCTTTTTCGTTGTTATCGGTTTTTACATTTAATTAAAGATAATTACTTTGTAAAGACGTAAATCCTTCCTAGCGTGATCTCTGGTATTAAACTCGCTCAGAGAGTTAAAGAATTACTTTATCGTATAAGTTTTTCAATAAGTATGATATTTTATGAAAATGAGATGTTTTTGTAATTTATTAAATAATATTTTTTTTAGCCACAACATTTACATTAAACGCCAGTCGTAGGGGCACAGGCGCGTGACTGTTAACGCAGTAGTATTCGGGTTCGATTTCCACTCAAGGAATTGATATATTTACTATTTGCATTTCTTCGCTCTGGTACGGAAGCAAAGCGCGGTAATGTATTCCACGTCTAACCTGCTACGTGCGGGACACAGTGTGAAGCTAAAAAAAATTGAGACTACTATATATTAGGTATATGATATTTTGTTAAGTAGTAGTAAGTCAATATGAATCTAATATTGAGAAACTCCGTCCTACGTTTCCCATATAATTTATGTCTATGATATAAAAATTTCCTCTATCCTTGGTATGTAAATAACTATAATCTATTTAAAACGTCACGTTAATTTAAAGACAGAAATGAAGCGATAAAATCTTCAGTTTTCCTTTCTAAGTATATATAAGATCTCATATAAAATTACAGAAGAATGTTAAGTTTCCATATATATTAGTTTAGGATAACGGTTGTTACTCCCTGAATAGTCATCTTGGACCAATAAAAGTACTTTAATACTGTAGTAAGGTCAAGCACTTCATTTGCTGGAGTTGTACTTTGTTATAAAACTATGAGAGAGGAATATTATTTTATATTGTTTTATGGATTTGATAATAAATTTAAGTTACTATAGTGGGATAAATAGATAATTTGATGTTAAAACACTGGGTACCCACTTTTTATCCAATTTCCGAAACATTGCGTGGTGAATTCTGCCAGGTGGCGGAAAATGGAGAATAGAATGGCTAATTGGCATTTATACTATATGCTTACCTAAAAAAGGGTAAAGAAAAAGGTAAAGTTTGAATGTTTGAATATTCTGGATTTGTTTAGGATCAAGTACATGTGATGATGAAATAATGTAATATACATTTTACAATGTAATTTATATTTTCAATTTAGTCCTAAACATAGCCTAGCCACTTCATTAGTAGAATGATGGTAAGTATCAATAAAATTAAAACAAAATTATAAACATGAAATTAAATAAATTAAAGTAAACAAAATTATAAAATTTATTCTAGGGTCATATTTCAAAACAATTACATTAAATATACGAAATGGTATTACAATGAATCGAAGCAACTTTAAATGCCATATCAACTTGTTTACTTTGTCGTTGTTTGTCGATCTTTCCCATGAGGTGAAATAAAATTCCGGATAATACATTTACATTTGGCTTTTGAGAGTCGTTTATTTTATTCGACTTACATTCAAACTTAAAATACGTTCTTAAACTTAAGAAAACGTTTTGTCTTTTATATACTACTAGCGATCCGCTCGCGGCTTCGCCCGCTTAAACCACAGAATTATTAACTTAATACACTGAATTATGTTCGTATTTTAATATACCTATAATGTATGTTTGCAATGCACTTAAGATTTCTAATGTGAAAATTATTAAAACCTTAGGTCGCATTTTCGTACCTCCCATAAGAATCTTCAATTGAATGTTTGAAATAAACATACAACTTATCAAATTCAAAATTCAATTTCGAATAATTTTATTCAAAATAAGAAGTTTTTTTTTATTAATATATCTTAACACTACAGACACTTGGTCCGTTCCCTTTTTAAATTTATTATTATATCTAATTTCTTTATCATATATATTAATTACATTATTGTTTACATACAATTAATACCTATAATAAGAAAATGTATTTTTTTTTAACTTTACATTATTTTACAAAATTTAACGTAGATCTAAGGTGTTAAGCGAGTGTTTATATATGTATATTTATCAATTTTACATATTACAATATATATTTAATTACATAACTATGGGTACATGCTAAAATTTTATAATAATTGATTTGGATGTCATGAATTTTGCACTAGGATAAGGGCATGACCGCTATGGTGGAAGAGGTGACCGCTGCATTCCTATCTTTCAAAGCCATCTTTTAATTATATTCCACAATGCGTTTTGTCGTTGCCCCCGTCGCGTTCCGAATTAACATTTTGAATGCGTCACCTTTACCTTCACTATAGTACGTGTAGGTGTCGGTGTGCCGAGATATTGCCGGTGAAACAATATTTTTTTTATTAAAAAATTCCCATTTAATATATATTTTTTATAAAATCTAAATTAATATTTTTTTTTTATAAAATCTAAATACTTTCATTGTACTTTTTATTATACAATGTTTCAAATAATGCTGCGCCAGTGAAACAATATTTTTTTATTAAAAACTTTCCATTTAATATATATTTTTTTATAAAATCTAAATTAATATATGTTTTTTTGTAAAATCTAAATATTGTATTCTTAATATTGTATTTTTTATTATACAATGTTTCAAATAATGGTGCGCCGGTGAAACAATACTTTTTAATTAAAAACTTTCCATTTAATATATATTTTTTTATAAAATCTAAATACTTCTATTGTATTTTTTATTATACAATGTTTCAAATAATGGTGCGCCGGTGAAACAATATTTTTTTAATCAAAAATTCTCTATTTAATATATATTTTTGTTTTATTTTTTATTTGTTATTGTGGAATTTTAAACCAGTTCAAACTTGTAACAAATTTCTCAATGACATTCTTTCTTTATTACTCATAAGTCATAACAATACAGTTTGAATGTTATCGTTATCATTTCCGGTATTTTAATAGGTTTGTTCCTTTTGCATAGAATCTATAAAAGCCAAAAACGTGTAGCCTATTATATTTTTTTCTTTCCCTGCGCCGGACGTTGTCTGGTTACAGGACAACTGACGTGAACCCTAATGGTCTACTTTTCACTGCATTTTTTTAGTAAAACGAGCGCATTTCTGGTTTCGAATGTAATAGCATAATGGAACTGAAATTTTCAATAATGTATAATTTTTTTCGTGTATCAAAGTAAGTTTAGAATAATACATGTAGGCCATGTAAATTTTTATATAACAAATATTATAATATTGTTTAATATTTCGAGAACAAATTGATATAGTATATGAAGTTTTCATGTAAATATAAAATTATAAAGTATAAAATTGGTTCGGAAATTTGATTGGTGAGTCGGTCATTTTTTTTTGTTTTCTTTTAATTCGCCGGATTTTGTCTGGGGTACGACAGCTCACATGAACATAAAGTCACACATACTTATTTAAAATGTGCACTTTTCACTGCCACGAGCTCGTATTATATAGTGAAACGAGAATATTACTGGTTTTGAATGTAGCAATAGGATAATGAAACTGAAACTTAAATTTCAAACAATGAATATTTGTTTTATTTGTTCATGTATCAAAGTAAACTAAGAACAATAAATGTATGGCATGTTATTTTTTAAACAACAAAAAAATAATAGTATTGTTTCTTATTTCGATAACGAATTAATTGTTAATTAATTAATTTTTGTAACAAAAAGAAATACCTTTTTGTTTATTTATAATGAAAAGTTTATTTTTTGTTACCAAAATAATTAATGTAATTTAATAATTTAGAACATTTTTATAGTATAATATATTTTTTTAATGTATGTTCTAAAAAATAATTTAGAATATTTTCATTTACCAATATTTCAGCTTAAATATTTTCTTTAACTATAATTAACCTTCACAAAAGTATTAAGTTGAATTTTGTAAATCAACTTAAATTCTAACATAATTTTTTTATCAAAATAATATTGTTTATATTACTTAAATTGTGTTGATTGACGTTTGTCGGGGTACAGTAGTGTAAAGAAATCAAACACTCCTTGGCCTTGACAATAATTTATTCTTATTCGAGTAACTTATACAATTTAAGATCTAAGATCCAAGGACCTCTATGGTTCCAAGTCTAGTGAGTCCGTGTCTTTAACAATATTTATATCATTTAAATATATTTTTATTCGTATAACATTTTAATAGTCTTTATCGAATCAATCGTCCTCTCTTATATGTTTTGACAATTTGTATTAGTTCCATGTATTCACTTCAAATATATATTTTCTTAAGCAAAGAGGTTGATTACAATTTATATAGTAAAACTGTTGTTTGTATTAAAACTATAAATATAAAATCATTACATTCGGCCATCCGGCTACGTGCAATCTCCTGATGCACGGCTACTTATATTTTAGGGAAACAACAAAAACACAAAAAATAACAAGAATATATCGAAATAAATCTACATCACTATTTTTAAAATAAATATAAAATCATTACATTTGGTCCACTATATATACATATATTTTTGGACTTATTTATTATCACAATTTTCGGCGGACGAAACACTATTTGAAGTGCCGCTTTCATCAGAGCTACTATCATTGTCAGACGACACAATATTAATCCACGGTCTGATACGATCTGCTGAAACATCACTTTCAAATTTTTTCTTACGTTTTGTAAAACCAGGTATCTCACTGATTTTATATCTATCGTTACCTAAAACTTGAGCAACTTTATAAGGTCCTATGAACTTGGACATAAGTTTCGTACTTTTGCCTTTGTTATAAAAATTGGTTCTAGTTACTTTTACAAGATCACCTTCTTTAAAAATAGTAGCGGGAGTTCTACCAATGTCATAATTCATTTTTTGTTTATTTTGACTTAATTGGATATTGGAGCTTACCTCATTTCTAATATCCTGTAAAGTTTCTACTGGAGATTCAGTACCAATATCCAATTTATTACTTAAACTGTCTCTAAATCTCACACCGAACATTGCTTCCGCAGCAGTTTTTCGAGTAGATGAATTCA
>DWLH01002710.1:0-10446 GCA_018249795.1 Heliconius telesiphe telesiphe | reverse complement strand
TAGCTCCAGCTCAATTTGTTCACGTGTATTTATAGGTATGTGTAGATATTTAATAAGAACACAATCTAAATCAATAACTAACTGTATCTGTCTAGACGCGGCGAGGAGGCTGGGATGTACGTATGTATGTACGTAACTTTCCATATAGCTACGTAAATTAGCGTGGGTGGGATATTTATAGGTGACCTATAACGGTTAAAACATTGATCTGTAGCTGTAGTGTGTTGTATCTAACATGATAATGTACTTTGAATACAAATTTTAATTGAAAGTAAAAAAAATAAAAAGTTAAGACTTTTTGTTTGTTGTACAGATATTAGTATAAATTTAAAGAAAAGATCACAATATATAGAGCTATCATAATCCTAATCTCATTTTTTTTCAGTCTATCTCCCTCCACTACTAAACGTAGACCTCCCTAATAGAGGGCGGTCCGGTAACCATTCCGGTCTCGGGCAACTCGCTGCCAGAACGAGTCAGTCACTTTTAAACAAGCGTAACTCCACTCTGAGGCCCATATTTGAAAATCGATCTCAAGTCTGAGATCGATCTTGAGATACCGTTTTCATTCTCCGATATAGAATTTATGAATGAAATTTACATTCCAAGATCGATCTCAGACTTGAGAGCGATTATCTATATATTACCGACGTCGGTATATCAGAAGATACAGCCACATCCTATATAGGCTTATAATTTGGAATTTCATAATATGATATACAAATATACAATTATATGCGCTCGACACCTATGCGCTTCTAATGATACGAATTGTAAACTGAAGAATGGAGTTATTCTCATCGCTGTGCATAACGTTAACGTCAGTAAAGTCAGTCTCAACATCTGTACGTACATACGAGTGAGAAGGCAATTCTACCTTCAATTGACTACGAGTATATACAAATATCTCAACTGAATAGTTGATCAAAGAATTCTACAATGAAAAGTCAACGACTGCCAATTGTCATTGGGCTTTTAATTGCATCTTCGCCCGAGTGGGTCAAATTAGAATAACTAAGAGTTCTGTCTTAAACTTATAGCACATGACACATTCTATGTGTCCGAGGTACCTCTGACCACAAGTACAGGGGGATTACACCCCGTTCATCGAAACGTGATACAAGACATCCTATAGACTACCTCGATAAATGGTGGACAGTCCATTTATACACAAAAAAAAGTAATTCCTAAGATACTACATCCAAGCAAATGCTAGCTTTATGATATATGTATATTGTAAAAATTAAAAGTAGATGAAGCCATCGTAACGCATGGTTGTAGGTTACACGACAGGTTGTGGATTCGTTTCCCGTTCGAGGAAATGACATGTTTAATATTGTTATTTCCTCTGCTCTGGGAACGAGGCAAAGCGCGGCTTTTAGTTCCGCCACTCAACACGCAATATCCCACAAAACAGCGGAAAGTAGGGAACGTAAGTATCTTAATGAGAAGATGGAGAGTCTTCGCACTAGGCCTCTCTGTCTATTGTGCGGGATTTATTTATTTATTTTATTTTACTTTAGCTTCACGCTTTATTCCTAGCGGGTAGTATTGCCAAACTATCGGTAGTTCCGCCATCGATAGTTTTAATCTAAAAAAGCCTATGCGATCGATACAACAATCGATAGTATCGATCTTATCGATACTATCGATTCTATCGATACTATCGATTCTATCGATAGTTTAGAAGAATACAATACAATCGGCTAAGTGCAATACTATCGATACTATCTGTAGTATCGTATCTTCTAATCAGAAAATAATAATGAAAATAATAATGTTAGATTAAGTTAGTAAGTGGCAACTGAAATGAATAACTGGACTTTCTTAAGCATATATTGTATAAATATTGAGATATATGTATGTAATAACTTATGTTAATAAGTCTAGTTCTAGGTAATATCTACAGATTTTTTTTAAATGAAATGTAAAAATAACAAAAGGCACGGACCATAAGTCTGTAGTGTAAGTAAGAATTAAAATAAAAATAAAATCAGAAAATAATCAATACAATCGATAGTATCGATACTATTGAATGTCTAGGAAACAATAGTATCGATAGACTCTATAGATTATTCCATCGATTATTTTGTACCATCGATTATATGCTAATTCATAATAGTATTGAGTATGATTCTTAAAGCTTAGTTACAAGATGAAATGAAAAGAACAAAATACATTTTTGTTATATTTCTTTTGTTTGATTTTTTTGGTGATAAGAAGAGAGAACTATGAATGAATAAGCAATTAGTTAGGTACTTCAACTAAGATGTTTCTAATATTATAATGATTGGTTACTACACATGAAAATAATAAGCAATACTATCGCAAATTAGCATGCAATCGATAGTTCACAACATTCGATAATATCGATACTAACGATTCTATCGTTTCCTAGAAATTCAATAGTATCGATACTATCGATAATATCGATATCTTTCTGATTGGGAGATACGATACTATCGATAAATCGATAGTATTGCATTTGTCCGATAGTTTTGTACCTTTTTGAACTATCCATAGTTTCGATACTATCTATTTAATCGATACTATCGATTATAATGTCGATAGTCCTTCTATCGGAATACTATCGATAGAGTATCGATATCCTATCGATAGTCCACTATCGATCGGCAACACTACTAGCGGGGTAGTCAGAAAGAACGGAGCGCCAAACGCTGTATCCCCAACAAGCGGGATACAACCTGAAGCTAAAAAAGTAGTCTCGTTACGTCTTTGAGCGTTTGGTGCGTAGGTATATTTTTAATTCAATACTGTCAGGCATAATGTCAATGCGATATAGACTATAGTTTAAGGTTAAGAAACGGTGTTGATCAAAATTGTTATTTTAATGCCAAAGTCAACACAACTATCCTTTTATCGTCATTGACCGTAGACGCTTAGGCTTAGTATCGAATAAGAGTCGTAGTTTTGATTCTTATTCGGGGGAATGAATCATTTTCGTTTTTTTGATTTCTTCAGTTCTGGTAACGAGACAAAGCAGCAGCGTTGAGCATCGCCACTCAGCAAGCAAAGTCTCGAAAATTAGGCAAAAATGAGGAACGGAGCTTTATTAGGCATGAAATTACACTTTTTAGCAGGCAAAGGGTTTTTTAATTTACTATTTTTTTAAGCTTCACTCTGTATCTAGCACATAGCAGGGTATGGAGACGTAAGACGAACTTAGGGTTTAATAATTGACTTTAGGGTTAAAACACTCCGATCCAATAAAGACAATTCCGTTCTCAAGTTTCCGCCAATTTCTGGGGGCTTCGTCTAACGCCAAACGAAAATACTATATATTTGATTTTCTCGAGTTGGAATGGAACCCACAACTGTTGTGTTTACAGTCGCACGCTTGTGCCCCTGTGCCACGACTAGCCCCAGAATTATTACTCATAGTCATCATATTTTCCATAATCCAATCCTAAAATCCACACAGACAAATCCAGAGCATAAAACTAGTAATGTCTACACAATATGAAGTTTGCAGATTGCACGGTTCACTGACTGATACATAAACTGGTTGAGAACAGGTCCGCCTGCTGCTATAAATGGAAGCCACCCTTTATAATCGTTTATACGTTATTTTCAATTTTATATCTTACCTACTTCATTTTATACATTTTTGAAATCATTTAATTATAAAGCCAATCGTGGAGCAGGGGCACAAGCGTAAACGCGAGTTCGATTCCCTCTCGGGGAAATGAAACATTTAATATTTTTAAAATTTAAGTTTCTCACTCGATTAATCTCATTTAAATAATATTTGTTTTAATGAGAAATAGACAAAGAAATCCAAATACGTAATTCAAAATTTACTTCATAAGTCAATTTACGATAAAATATAAAATACGATAATATTAACGTTAGTTAGTCCATTGATTAATTATGTATTACAATGAAAAACTGTAAGTAAAAATCCTTTTAAATTAGTATTTTTAGCTTTTTTAAGATAGACAGAAGGAAGCTATTGTTAAAATACTCCCTTTCCCACTCAACTCAACGCCATGTGCTGCCTTACTACAGCGAAAAAATAATTCATTCCTCCGAATGGGAATCGGACCCACAACCTTCGCGTTTACGTATCTAAATACGTAAATGCGACGGTTGTAGGTTCGATCGCGATGGTTATGGATTTGACTAATTTTTACTCATATTTTTTTATAATTACATAGTTGGTTTAACCAATAAATGCTTTTGCAGTTAGAAGTGACGTGGTCTGTTTCCAGTCACTTCTAACTACAAAAGCTTCTGGGTACTAAATATGGATTTTCCCTTATATCTTCCATTATTCAATATAATCAGGTCTCAAGCATTATGCATTTTTCTTAAGAAGTTTCAAATTAAAATAATAAAGGACTTCCAGTTATGAGTTTAATATAGTAATTATCAATATTGTTACTGTTTTTTTTTATGTTTCTATTTAAATATTTTTGTAAATATTATAAGATATTTTTTTTAAACATATTAAAAAAAAACACTTTCAGCCGATGAGTAAAATTATATTTGTCTTTAAAATTTTACTACATATAGCCCATTTGTTTTTTGTGAGAAGTATTAAGCAATAGTCAAGATTTCAAGAAGAGTATATTAAAAAATAATTCCATTAAGACTGAATACAATTGAGTATAATTCTAGGGAAATAAGTTTATTATATGAAATTATATTTTTAAAAAAAATGTCCAATTGCACATATAAAACAATCATATAAAATGTATATGCTTAGTTCAAATTAATATAATATTTGTATTATTTTGCTATCTAAGGAAAATAACTAACTTTTTAGACATTGTAAATGAATTTCAAAAGGTGTGGGTTTGAGTCCGCTACATACATTACTATTTTTATACATTTTCAAATATTTTCTTTTCCTTAGTATAAATATTCTAAGGAAATTATATTGTATATAAGTAGAAATGACAATATTAGATATAACATTTTAATATGGCAAAATTGTTGCTTTGTATTGTAATAATAAAATATTAAATTAATTAAATAAAAAAATACAATACACTTTTTTAAAATTATCTCAAGATATTAAGACAATTTATTTTATTCACAAGCAAATTTTATAAAAGCAAACATTTTAAAAGTTCAAAAAAACAATACCTCAAACCAATTCAAGGTGAAATTTTTTCATCATTTAAAGTAAACAAAGTTATGTAATTGAAAATAATTATAGCTTAGTCCCAGAATAGTCCCACGTGTTTGCATAATTAATTAAAGCAAATTTAGTGCGCAATATATTAAAACATCCTTATGAAGACATAACAGGATACTGGTACCAAAAATGTATTAAATTGTATGTATTTCATGTAATTATCTTAAATTATAAATGCACGTGGTAAATTGACTGACATATTTAAAATTACTAGCGGTAATGTAAACGCTGCCTCACAAATCTACCCACACATAAAATATTTAATTAATAATTAAAATATAATACTCACTTTTAGTGACATCTTAGATATATATCGAATAATTTACAACACGATGTAACACACAAACATTGTCCAATTACAATATTTTCAGCACAGCAAAAATATTTGTTTACACAATATTATTTTTATATCACTGATTATGTAATTTTGATTTAGAAACAACGTTAAAAGACGTCCTGTATTTTTATTGTCGCGTCGCGATCGAAGCTCCTCGAATATTTGATTGGTGAATTGATAAATAGAAATACGAGCGCACGGCGCAAGTCCCATCGGTTTATAATTTTTTCCCTCGTTCCGTTGTGAATTGAGATAGCAGATTTTAAAATGACGTCTAGTGTTATGTGTTGCCATATAATGCAAATTGAAAAAAGCTAATTTCTATTAGTTTCATTTTTTTTTTTTTTATTGTTATATTAGTTTTAGTATTTAATAGTTTTAAGTGTTTCATAATTGATGTTTTTCTTTATTTTATAATTTATTTATTATTGTTTTGCTATATTCTTCATATCTAACGGCATCTGTTGATATATATTTAGTTCTACTGCTTTAGCATAGATGGCGCTATGCTATTTTAAATATAATTTATAAATTATATTCTAGTAAAGAAATAGTTACGAAGATTAAAATTTTTCATTAAATAAGATTTAATTTAATAGCGATTTGATTTGCATATTGTGTTCCATAAGAAGACAAAAAATGTATATATAAGAGAATAAAAAATATTCCTTTGTACATAAATATTTCACAAAAAAAAAGAAAACATATCCTAATATAAAAATCATTTATTTTAAATTTCTTCCAATAAAACAATAAAGAAAAAAATAATTTAAACACTATTATTATCCTTCATTAAGTGTCGTTTGACGGCTTCCAAAGCTGATTTCGCGTCGAACTTGTCCTGATGCGCGCTCGTGTAGTGCGAGCGGAGCTGGGTTGCCAAGTTAGTTTGGAAAGGACAGGTATTACATGTGTAGAGAAAAAGACCCTGGTGACGGCCGCTACGAAGAACATGTTTTCGAAGATTTTCCTAAAAAAATATTAGGAAATTAAATGCAAAAGGAATAATAATGAAATGTTCTAACCGTCGTATTTGTATAAAATGTATAATTTTAATCAGTAAATACTTATGGAATAAATAATTATTATAATAAATTCTCTTGATTGTCTTTAATAATTATAATTTAAAAATGATAAGTCTAAACTTCTGCTTAATAGCAATAGTAAATTTCCATCGTAATAAAAATTTAACTTATTACGATGGGCTGAATGTCATCATACAGTAGTCATTATAAAAATATTAATTTAGGAAATTTTTGTGTAGATAAAAAAAGCAAAAACTTATACAGTCTAAACTAAACACATATATAATGGTCAAAACTATAAGCGTCCTTTTCGCTTCGCCGTGGTCGAGAAAAAACGTGTAAATTGTAATAAGAAACAATATTTAAAAAACATTAAAAAAATGTTATAGGAGTAAAATATTTATATAAGCATTTTTTATATATTCCTCCTATATAAAACCTATATACCCATACCCATAATTTGGTTATAAAAGTACTTTTTTAACCTGACATTTTGCCTATTTTACTCTAAATTCATGATAACTAGTAAAAATAACATACAGTACGATCATCGAGTCGTGGCTGTCTGAAGTTAACTGTAAATGGATACGCAAATTAAATTTTACAATTTTTCTTACTTCTGATAGAATTTTTTTTTACAGAGTGAATAGTTTATGGTGGCCACGACTCGTCAACCGTACTGTACTAGTAGATTTTTAATAATATTTGCATTACGCATTCAGTAACCGTCCGTTAAAAAATAAAGAAAAGACCATACACAATAACAATTAACTAAAAGATAATTGCATAAAACTTTTATTACTAACCAAACTGCCACAAGTAAAAGGGCAATGGGGGCAGGCGTACGGCTTGACTCCTTTATGGCACAGCAGGTGTCGCTTCATGTGGCTCGCCTGTTCAGTCTTGAACTCGCAAGATGGACATTCATAGTTCTTTATTTTATCACCGTGTGTGCGACGGTGTCTGAAATTATAAGGAATTGTTTATTAGAGACATATTTTTATGTATTTTCTGTAATAATAAATAATATCTATTAGATATTGTATTAAGCCTTAAGGTCTTTCCATTTATTGTATGTGCGTAAAAATATTTTAATATTGGTAAGCTTTTACTTCGTTAAGTAATTTATAGTTAACTAAAAGTTTTGAAATGAATATCCATGTTATGATATTTTAAAAGTAACTTTGCGATTTAATACTAAATAATATACTAATATTTATTCATATATTTTAAAGTAAATAAATGCTGTCATCTGTTAAGACAGTTACAAAAGCTTATCAAACGTTCATAACCAAGTTCCAAGTAATATCTTAAAATAGTAACAGATGTCGCTATACAGATAACAGCAAGAATTAACTCGCTCTGGTAATAAGGCAAAGCGTAGCGTTGTATTCCGACACTCAACACGCAATTCCACCAGGAGTGGGCGAAAAGTAGGAAACAGAAGTGTCTTAACGGAAAAGGAATATCTTATACCTTAGGTGTGGGATACAGAGTGAAGCTATCTTGGTAACATATATTTTTTGTTTACATCCTGGGACCAAGAAAATTTAAAAAAAAAATGGGTTTAGGTAATCTTTTGCTATGCACTCCATGCTTCTATTACAAACGTAGGATTTTTTTTTCATTTCACGATTTTTATTTTTATTATTATTCTATTTTGTGATTATTTATATTTGTTTAATTATTTTGATACAAAATCGTATAAAAAATTAAATAGAAACGAGTCCTATAATGTTACACGGGAACCTACGAAAACTCAATACGAAATAAATTATTATTTAGTAATTATTTGTAAATAGTATTGATAATTTTATAAATTATTTTAATATCAAATCATGCGTAAAAAGTATATCTACATTTATTATGAACTATAGTGTTAAGCAATTATTCGTGCACGATATGGCAGCACTGGCGCGCTGAATGCCAGTTTCCGCCATGTTGTATTTTAAAATTTTAAAATTTCGAAGATTATTGACAATTTGAATTATTTAATATCTCTGTTTATAAAATTGTATTAAAGGAAAAATTACTATAAGTTGTTACAATTACATCTTTATTTATAGCTATTATGTGAAAGTAAAAAGACAATAAAAAATTACTGACTTGACTTGTAATCGTAACTTTGTAAGTAATGAGTAGTGTCAATAGCTTCCAAATGAATATTTTTTTTATTTTTTCTTATTTTAATTATTACTATAAACATAATTATTAAAATTTAAATCTTTAATGAAAACTAGAATTCGAAATTTGGGGTAAAATACGTAAATATTTTTATAAACATAAAAATAATTTTATATTTTATTTTATAATTTATTTATTAGGCTTTTATATTCAAATAAAATATAAAAATAACATATTTGTTGTAAATTATTTAAAAGTTTTTGCAATTGCAGCACTGACGGATGATCACTTACAACACTGACAACTTAATTATTAAAGTCAAAAGATTTAAAATTTTATAATTGAATATTGCGTTGTTTGTATTTTGCTCTATTATCGGTTAACTGATTATATTCTAACTTTAGTGTGTTATTCGGACTTTAATAGTGCTGCTGCTCTCATTACTTGGCTATCCTACCTGCCTGATTGACAACGACTTCGGTTTAAGAAGTGCTACGTGTACGATATTTAGCCATAACGATGACGAAAATGTCGAAATACCCACGTTTTAATTCAGTCAGTTTTTATTGACGACAATTTAAATGCTACGAAATTTTAAGACCTTATAGGTAACTAGAATGTTCCGACTAGATCCGCTTAGACGTATATTGTAATCTGTTACGGAGACGCAATTTATGCATTCAAAAACAAGGGGGACACTTTGAAAAAAAATCTAGCTATCTAATAAATAAGTGGACTAATGAAACAATAAATGTGAGTGTGTGTAAAGTGTATTTATTTTGTTTGATAAAATCACTTTTTCATTTTTGGAAAAAAAGAAAAAATATATATTTATATTGCGCTTTTATAGAGTAGTTAAAACTGTGGTTTCATTTAAGCTGACACTTTCACCCTGTTTATCTATACAAAAGAAATTAATCCGATGTTTCAAATTTCAAAGTCAGTGAATTCTGTAATAGTCACTAAGCTTACTCATGAATTAGGTTCGACTCTTTTGTACTTACCTATTGAGCTGCGCGGTACTAGATGCAATATAAGAACACTGCTCGTACGGACACCTTCTCTCATCAGAAACACAACTTGTTGAATGATGGGTCAATGAAAGTCTGAAAAATAATAATAAAAAGGATTTAAAATAATTCTGAGGATAGTCGTTAAGCGTGCGACGACGTCGTTGGCGGGATATGGGGAACGGAACTCTTTGTGTAAACGGAGTATCCTAACATTAGGTTCCCAGGTTACCTCTGCCTACCCAGCTAAGTGCCAGAGACGGTATGAATCTTAATAAGGGCACACTAATAAGATATCTAAGACTGAAGCCAGTCTTGCCGCAAGGGCATTTAGTGTGACCGTAAGCGCAAGTGGTTGTTCGATCCCCACTCCAGGAAATGAAATATTTATTTAAATTTATATTTCCAATTTTTTGCTCAGGTATCGAGTCTACGCGTTCCGCCACTCAATACGCAATGCCTCCAGAATACGGTGGAAAGTAAGGAACGGAATGACCTAAGACTAGGTTCCTTCTGCCTACCCTGCTGTTTGCGGGATACAGCGTGAAGCTGAATTAATTTCATTTTTGATGGTGAACATAGTATTTTAGCACTATGGTTCTCTTTGTCTACCTAAAAACGCTGTATATAGGTAAATATAATAAAATATCTAGGCCAGATGAAGCAAGTAGCCTTATAGTATCTCCATCACTTCGTCGTGGAATATATCATAAATATGCTTAATTTCCCAATAACAGCTGGACTCAAGAATTCCGCCGCTCACTAGAACGTTATAAGATAGATATC
>DWLH01002709.1:0-10446 GCA_018249795.1 Heliconius telesiphe telesiphe | reverse complement strand
GTAACTTGTATCGATCTAAGTTCCCATTTCTACTGTAACGTTTCTTGTAGGACAAAGGATTGAGAGGTCCATTATACTTAGGTACTCTATACACGACCGTGATGTAGGTCTGTCGTAAGAGAAATATATGGTGCTTTTAGTCTATGAATGGTTTAAGATCTTATATTCAAAATGTTTTGGTTTTTAATATTAAAATTGTAAGTATATATGTTTTAAGAGTGTCGTGGCGCAGAGACTTAACGTCTGTCTGTAAACGAGGACCCACTCCTTGATTTTTTTTAGCTAGATAGCATCTAGACAAAGTGCGGCGTTGAGTTCCATCTCGAAAGTGGACAATGAGCATGTATAATGGAATATCTTAACACTCAGATTTATAATATTAGTATAGTCTTAATTATATATCCAAAGTGCATAATATAACGGAAAATATGAACTTAATATCAGACTATCTTATATTTTCTTAATAGCCTATCAACGAAACGAAAAGTCAGTAAAGCTCAATTTACCATAAAGCATAGAAAACAAATCCACAATAGTCACGCCTTCAAATCCACAATTTCACGCAACTTACACGGTGTTTGTTCAAAGCCACTATAAAAAAAAAATATATTCATAAAATATGAGCATTCAAAACCTGTGTTATTATTATCTCGTAACACAATTTACATAGCGAGACGAATTAACAATAGCATATGTAAATAAAGGCAGTTTAAACAAGGCTACGCTTATGTATGTAGTATTAATGTACCACAACTCACAAGTATGTTTATATATAATTATACGTAATGAAAACGCAAATTGTATACTGAGTTTCGAACGCCCATAGTAACTTTGTTATGTAAAAAATTGCAATTATTTTTTATATTGTTTGTGATGGAATTGTTTGTAACAATCTATAATTATTTTTTTCCAAACTGAGGAAAGAGGAGAAGAAAAATTATTTAGAAAACGTATGAAAATTTGTTATCAGTTAAGAAATTTGAATCTAAGCGATGGTCAATAATCCTGCAAATTTTTTAATTTAATTTATTTTCGTTTTTTAGGAAAAAAATGCGAAATAACCCTACTAAATTGTATATTTCTAAAGCAATCGTCGCCCGCATTGTTATTTGTATGGACTTTAAGGCGTAAAATTAATGATAATCTTACCCGTAGGTCAGTCTGTTAGTCTGTAGTTGCTAATATCTATAAATAACTGAAAATAACATCACTGTATGCTCTTACTTAATTTCAAAGGAAAAAAATATAATAACACTAGAACAGTACGATCGATGAGAGTTGGCCAATCTGAAATTAGCTATAAATATTAGATTTTACAAATTGTCTTACTTTAGATTATTTTGTTCTCGAGTGTACCATGCTCAAAAGTTCAGAAAGCCTAAATTAAGAGCGGCCACAACTCGCCGCCTCTATTGTACTGTACAAGTCGAATCAGAGATCATTTCGACAATTAGTTCACTGTACAAGGTCAGTGTAAGCAAGTGCGACACATTCACACGGCGCGGCGCGGCAACGGTGACAGCAGTCGTCTTTACTATCTGTACTGTCAGTTTGATGTATCTATATATAAAGGTGTTTGTACTGTGTATGTATGTATGTATGTATGTATGTATGCATAGTCGTAATTAAATAACGGGAAATGTTAAAGTTAAAAATGCTAGCGAATTATGGTTTTTTATATGGCCTTGTTTTTTTTTGTGTGGAGTAATGTAAGTTTAATCCTTAAAAGAACAATGGCTTGTGAGTAAAGGATTGATTTAAAATTAAGAAAATATTTTTTAAATTTGATATAAAGTGCAAGACGGTATGAAGTAAATGATTTTATACTTTTTTACAGAGTGGAGGAAGAAAAATCATTCATAGCGAAAGATTACTTGCTTTAGTTAATAGCAAAGTAACGTACAAAATGTGTTTTCGGGTTAGAACCTATGAGGCCGTCATGTCGCAATCGCATGGGACAGCAGTTGACCGTATACGCGACGGTACTCAGGGGAATAAAAATATTTAAATTTCCTCACTCTGGTAGATAAAGCGCGGCATTGAGTCCCGCCACTCAACACACAATGTCTCGAAAGTTGGGAAAACGGAAACGGAATGTCTTGACATTACATTAAAAGTGTCTTAAAACAATAAGTTCTCACTGCCAACCCTGTCAATATAATAAGTACCAGTAGAGTTCAAGATATCTCAAAGTGCCACCAGCGTCATCAGTTTCTTATCGCTTTAATTAGCCATACAAAATCTAGGTTAATTAATTAATACGGTAATTGTATTATAAAGAGGAATTTAAAACTAATTGGTCGCTTATAAGTCAAAAGTCAGTTGCAGTGTGACGTCACAAGACATAAGATAATCGTTTCGTACACGCAATACGTTACGTGGAGTTTAGTAGTGACGAGCACTTCATTTCAGAGATTTATTTTTGGGGCTTCACGTCTTATCCCGCATATAGCAGGATAGGCAGAGATGGTTCTAAGGGAATCTGTCCTCGAATTTTCCACCCCAGGTGGCGTTCCCTCCCTTAACAGGTTGTGGCAAAGAAAATAATTTTGAGTTTAATTATTCCCTGCGACATCCCTGGACCCAACGCTTCGCTTTTCCTCTTGACCAGAGCGAGGAAATGAAAGTGTTAAATATTAAATTTCTTCGACTCGGAATCAAACCCACAACTTATGTGCTTCTATGCCACGACTGGCCAACTCAACTCAACTGTTTTAGCGAGTTAAATCGAAACGAATAACTTGATTTAATAATAGCCTTCTTCCATAAGTGGAAACAAAATAAGTTTTCAAATTGAACCAATTGTCAACGAGATTAGCGCGTTCAACCAAAATAAACTCCCTAACGTTATAAATATAATTATGTAGATGATTGTTGTTCCTTGCAACTGTGTGTATTCATTTACTTAAATCGACTTAAGTTCGAACTCACTACCTAAAGGTCAATCTAAAAACTCTATATCTCTCACTAGTCAAACATTAAATATAACAAAACATATTCTTTGATATCATATATCAAAAGAACTGACAACCTTCAAAGAACATCACAGCGTAACAATAACCCAGTTTTTTTATATATAGAGAAAAGAGTAAAGCTTTCCTTTTAAAAATAATAATGGGATAAAAAACTACAGTCGATAAGTAATTGGAAGCATCTCATCATATTACGTGTTCATTTCGCTGCGATTAGATCAGCAAGTAGGTCAGTGAGCACGACTTCGATGCCCAGGTGAAAAAGCGGGGCACAGAAAAAGTTGTATATTATTTTTATTATTTATCTTTATGCATATTTTGCATTAGACAAATTACGGCGCGTATTTATAAGACGCTCTCAACTCTGAGGACGATCTTGAGATGCCGTTTTCATTCATTTGTAGTTTGTGAATGAAAATCGAAGTAATACAGGATGGTTGTGAGTTCGACTTGAAATTCTGGGAAATATCAAAGCTAGAAAGCTAGAAAATATGTTTTTTCTACCCAAGTGCGCCTCAGAAATTAGTGTTACAATAATACATAAGTAGTTTCAAAAAAATAAAAACACGTCTTTCTACACCAAATGCTACAAGTGCTTTAGAATATTCTGAGAGCTATAAATTGTATGAGACAGCATTCAAGTAGTTTACCAGTAACGTCTGAAAAGTTCCGCCATTCAAGCTCTGGCTCCATCTTCAGATCAGCTCAATGACACTTTGATATTGTATTGTCACCTAATCTGCGTATAAATGCCAACTTTCACGATAATATAATTATAATAAGTGGATCAAATTCAGTTTCCAGATTCTATTACATATTTACAGTTACAAATTTAACCAGAAAACCGGACAAGTATTAGTAAGTAAGTAGTGTGTTAAAAACTGGACAAGCGCGAGTTGGGTCGGCACCTAGGGTTCCGTACCGGGATAGAGGCTTTTTCTGAAATTCAGGCTTAGCTAAGCCAGAGCCCTTTCATCTGATACCTCACTTGAACTAGCGGCTTTAATACCAAATTTTGTCCCCCTTTTAAGGCTATTATTTTTTAGGATTTCACCACAAATGTATGATTTTCAGATTTTTTCTTAAACTAGAATTATCTGTAGATGCTAGCTGACAAATTTCATAGTTCTAGGTTAACCAGACGTACCCTTTTACTTTTAATTCCCTTTATAGTGTCGAAATACGCGTTTTTTTACTATTTAAAGCTATATTTTTTTAAAATTTAACCACAAATGTATAATTTTCAGATTATTTCATGACCTAGTACTACATGTAGATGCTAGCTGCTAAATTTAATAATTCTAGGTTAGCCGGAAATACCCTATTAATTTTGATTCTCTTCAAAGTCTCGAATACGTGATTTTTGCTATATAAACATATCTTTTTTTTAAGTAAATGTAGAAATATGATTTTATTTTCAGGAAAACATGGGGCTATAGATCTAGCTATATGGTTTGAATTTCAATTCAAGCATATGTCAAGCGTTCCTGAGATGAAAGCTCTTGACAGACAGACAGGCCGACAACAAAGTGATCTTATAAGGGTTCCTTTTTGCCTTAAAAGGTATGGAGCCCTAAAAAAGTGTCTCAACACTAGGTCTCTCCCTACCTCTATTCATGAAAGACACGTTAAGCAAAAAGGAAATACATATATAATACTATCTCATATTTGGCTTAGTAACCAAAAAAGTGAATTGGTCTCGTCCGCACCTTGAACTACAAACAATATCTAGGCATCCAGGTCATTCATATCTATGTACTAAATTAGTTTTTAAAGCTCCAAAGCTACAAAAAAGTTACTACAGCCTACTTACAGTGAGCGGTATATTTTTTTATAAATACAATAGCTACTGCTCTCAAATACTTTCTAAAGAACTAGAAATTATATTTGTAAGTCAAATCTATATCTCGTAGCGTTCTAGTTTTTTTCGTAAAAGTTTTTGTCTCTAGATTTTTTGAAGAATTAAGCTTGGTAATCTTTATTTTTTTGTTAGTGTTATAACTCCAGAAAACGACAAATATTTCTTGACTGTTCCAATAAGCAACTCTAAAGTAATAGATGTTAGAATTTTTGCATTTTCGGTGGACTTCTATCCGCTACTATGTTTATATTCTAAATATGGACATTTTACCAGTTTGACTAGACATATTGTAGATCAGAGTTTAGCAACTTAGAATGCAATGCAAGTCTCTAAAGGGACGGAAGTACGAAAATCGACAAAAAAATGAAGATGTAGAGAACATAAACAATAATTATTCTAAACATATAGAATAATATTGTTTTATATGAGTCACTAGAGCACTTAAAACGGGGTCACCATACAAATAATAGTCGGCTAACGACACGTTGTTTTGACAATCGATTGGTTACAGACAGAAGGTCTCTACGCTCCGCCGCTCGCGATGAGGAAGCTTCGGTACTTGTATATTACTCTATATATGTACATATATGTTGTGTGGAACTGCAGGAAGTAGTCTGGCTGTAGGGGAATGACTGTAGGTTTAATCTCCGGTCGGGGCAATGATTATAATGAATTGATTTTCATTTCTTTGATCTTCGATTCCGCCACCCCACACGCGATGTCCCAATAAATTGAAAGGAAATTGAGTGTGTACTAGTTTTCCTTAAAAAAAAATTGAAACATTACGTGTAGACAACATGTAATGTCTCAAAAATTTACCTACATTTCACACGAGAATTTTATTAACATAAATGTTTTAATAAGCAACATCATAAATAACATCGTAAATGTTCTAATAAGAAGAATTAATAAAAAATAAAGGAATGGACGACAAAAATCAGAGGAACATTAACAGTAAAAAATTTTTTGCATAATACCAAACCAGCCTTAAGCTCTGGCTTCTTGCTTTCAATAAAATTAAATATCTAAGTGATGTTTATGACATATGACACCAAGGGCCAGTTTGACCACTGGCTGATAAAGTCCCGGACAGCCTTATCTGCCAGAGAAGCGTTCACAGGTCTCGAACAGCAATATCTAGTAGATATACATTTGACACATGCATTTCATTTTTATATTTTTATTTGTAATTTAAAAATGTAACAAATCGTATGAATTGTTACCTACTATTATCATTCATTAATGAGAAAATTATTTTGAAAATATAAAGAAACAGCTTTTTTATATATTCAACTTCTGTCTGTAAGATAGCACTAATTATTAGATTACTATCTGAAACTTTATTCATAAACGGTGAAACTGGCCCTAAGTGTCCGAGGTAAGTTGGACCACAAGTACAATGGATCACATCGAAACGATTAATGTAAACTTAGCCTCGATAAATCTACTATCTAATATAAAAGGATTTTTTCAATTCGAACCATTACTTCCTGAGATTAGCGAGCTCAACCAAACAAATTTTTAAGCTTGATCATATTAGTAAAGAAAAGATTAAGCTTAAATTATCAACCATAGCTCATAGCTCCTATATATGTATAGGCAAGTAAAGATTACAAACAGTAAGAGAGTACACACAGGCTTCATACAGCAACGGTGTCACGGTGACTCACAGCCGTGACTCACGTCAGTCTAACGGACGGCGGACGTCAAGCGAACAGAACACATAATAATCCTAAGGGTTTGTGCAAACATCTTGACTGTACGGTATTTTTTATATGTATGTATATATATACTTTGGTGTGTTATAGTACATTTTGGAGGTAAGAATGTTTTTAATGAATGGTAGTAATGGTATACAGTTTCCATGGAATTCTGGAGGCATTGAGTGTTGAGTGACGGAATTCAATCGTCACTATAGCGAAAAATTTAAATATGAAATATTTCATTCCCATCGAGGTGGGAATCGAATCCACAACCGCTTAACTATTTACCCACAATAATGTATAGCGTATAGTAAAAACTTAAAATTATATAAAATTATATATATATATATATATGTGTGTGTGTGTGTGTGTGTGTATAAATGCATATGTATATAATACAAATATATCATGTGATGGTTGACCGGCGCGACGTGCCTACCGATGGTCTTTCACGGTCGCGAGTAAGGCCGACCGGTGCAGATGCGCGTGGTTGTAAGTTTCCTTATCATTTGTTTACATGATATAGTGTAAGCTTTGGGATGAGATCGGGTAGTGGGTTCGTTTTTTAGCTTCACACTGTATCCCTAACGGGAGCACCAAGTCCAAGCTAGCAGGACCCAAGTTTTTTATATGACTTTACTCCAGTATTATAGAAATAAATATAATGAAACAGTAAAATAATACAGTAAATGTAATAAATTCTTTCATTTTCACGATTATTACACATTTTAAATGAATATATTTAGGAATAAAGATGGATGGAGCTTATAACACTAATAAAATATGGAAGCAATATGGCAAGTGTCATAATGTCCACGAAAACGAAGTTGCGGCCACTAGTTTATTCTAAAAGTAATAAAAGGCCTAAAATGTAATATTTTTACGCGTAGATTATCTTGTCTTTACATATCTATCACATTTTGCGAATAAGTCAATAGAACTTGATAGTAAGTCCCTTCTTTTCTTTTGCCAGAATATTTTTTTTTTACATTTACGAAAAAACCGTCTCCTTTCCTAGGATAAGGATTAAAAAAAACATTCCAATAAATTTTTATGTGGAACTTAATAATTAATTTACATTATTAAATCTTCACTGAATCTTGATAAATAGAGTTACATCATGACAAAGTATCAGCACCAGAACTATTACGTTGTACATGAATGCTCTATTGCTGAAAAACTTCAAAGATCTTTAATGTATTGTTAGAAATCGGAAGCGGTTATCGTTTATAAAAAAACACGATAAAAACACACATCGTCTATATGATTCTAAACTATTCGGAAAGAGATACTATGTAATTGTAATAAGTGATATGTATCACCTACTAACAATACTTCACACGAGTTTCCTTCCAATAAGGGCCGTTGCCTACAAGCAACTGCCTCCGATCGACACAATTCCACTCTTTTTATAGTTATTTTCACCTAAATCTATCCTCTTTTACACGAGTTCGCTAACAGTATTATAATTTTAGCTATATCTAGTACCTTATCTTTTCGGTCGGTACCCACGGTCTCGCCAAAGAGGTCAAATAAAAAAAAAATTTCTCATGACATATATGACACACTGTAGGTACAGAAGTGAAACGATTAATAATTATTATTGGATTCTTGGAACCAGTACTAGTTCCTGAGATCAGCGCTTTCAACCAAGTAAACTTTCGTATGCATATATATATAGGAGAAACACAATACCTTGACCGTGGCTCGTGTCGGTCTGTTCAGACCTCGCTATGACTAATGATATATAAACAAATATTATGTTATAATACATAATTTCCTTGTTATGTTAGTTATAATATATAAGAGCTGACTGACGTGACTGACACGCTGTGTAACTACAAGGACTGGTTAAAGAAGTCAATAATATTGATACAACAAGCCAACAAATATATTTTAAATACAGTAAAAAGATAAGGTACTTCTTGTAGTGCGGACGGAACGGAGTGTCTGAACACTCCGTTTTCCCTCACTGCCCAATTCGAGACTTGCGGCTTGAATGGCACACATTGACGGTCTTACCAGACCGAAGATATATACAAATCATTCCCCAGTGTAGGAATCGAATCGACAGTCTTATATTCATAATACAAACAGAAAAGTGAACCACAGTGGTGTCTCTTATATTAATAAAATCACTCAAAAGGGAAATGATTATAATTGGTTTTAACATTTACAAAAATACAATATGTTCAATGACCGGCGCGGTTGACGCGAGCCAGGGCCGGACTTAAGGTCGCCTGTCTCGAGTGATCGCTTCAAGTTTTCTTTATTTAGGCGATCCGCGTCTCATGATGTTATTGTTTGTATTCTTTTCTTCGTTGTTATAAATGGAAAGGGGGGGAGGGGATGGGGGCGTCTGGTGGATTGGTGGTTGAGGGTGTAGAAAACCTAGTGTTACGACACTCTGACAACGTTCGCTTTGTCTTGCCAGAGCGGGAACATTTGAATAATTTGTTCTCCTGAAAAGAATCGAACTAACAACCATCGCTTTGGAGTTAGTTACTTCTTTTGTACCACATAATGGAATGATTAATATACGACATATTTGTCATCTAACTAATATAAAACATTTAAATACAAATAAATAGGAAAATCCACAACAACTGTTTGTGGTTTATTAGTTGAGTGCGAAAACGAGATACTCTGCGGTTTTGGTTTTCTTTTTGGAACTAAAAATTAACACATTTGTTTTTTCCACGCAATAATATTATAAAATATTGATATTATCAAATGTTCTGGGTTGTTTGTTTTTTTGTATTTATTTTAATTAAAAATAATATATCTAAATAATAAAAATATTAAGGTACCTAATCTTTAATTTACAATATATGTGACTCCGATCGATATACAACCCAAAGTCGTATTTGCATTTCCCTATTCTGGATCGCGGAAGACAGACGCGTTTGTGTCAACGGTCCTAGATAGAGAGCCTTAGACGAAGACTCTTTCTACAAACCACTTACAGTACAAGTATGTAATATTTCGCTAGAATATTAGTTTTGTTATTACGAAATTATTTATCTATATACATACTTATTAATGGAATAATCAGAAGAAAGCATTACAGTAGACAGGTGCAGGTGAATGGTACAAAGATTCCTGGAAAAGATCACTTTTATGAGGGGGCCGCCAATTAATTTTTTTTTCTATGATATTTTTTGTTAATTTATGCGAAATAAATAGTTTTCATGGTATGTTACGTTATTGCTCTTCTACAATAATATGTTTGGGTTGTTCGATGTCCATATCTCCCATTATTAGTTAATAGCAGATTAAAGATATATTTGTAAACACGTAGTACCACGTACACGTAGACCACATGCAAAGAGATCGAGATATGTATATCACATAGCAATTTTCATCATTAATGTTAAGGAATATAATTTATATTTCCATTTCTTCGCTCTGGTGTCAAGGCATGTCACGGCGTTGAGATCTGCCACTCAACACGCAATGCCTCCAGAATTCGGCAGCAAGTGGGGAACTTAGTCTTAACACTAGGTTCCCTCTGCCTACCCTGCTGTGCGGGATACAGCGTGAAGCTGATTTATGGTCAAGGAATGTAAAAGAGAACAAAAGAGAAAAGAGCAACTTCCATCCAATGGAAAGCGATCTCCAAAAAATTATGGGACGTATCTTCATAGATTTACTTCATTTATTTACGAACTATTTAAAACCTGCTATACCAACCTGGGCTACAGCGTCAGAAGCTATAAAGCTGTAGCTACGAGTATATTTACTACATAAAAAAAATAAGCAACCAACACTACCACCGAACCGTAGGCTTACAAAAGAATCAAAATGTAACTTCTCTAATTATTTATGTATGACTTTTAACACTGTATTTGTATTAACGCATGTGCGTCTGTCATGCGCAGGCGCATACAAAGCCGAAAATTACTCATTC
>DWLH01002708.1:0-10446 GCA_018249795.1 Heliconius telesiphe telesiphe | reverse complement strand
GTGACGTCACAAAAGATCTAGAAGTTGTATTTAAAAGAATTATTGATACTTACAAGACTGTCGATGTGTTAATTAATAATGCAGGTATATTAAATGATTCGCAAGCTAAGAGAACTATTGATATCAATGTTACAGCGCTAATAGAATGGTCGTTTAAATTTTGGGAGCACATGAGGACGGATAAGAATGGGCGAGGTGGTACAATTATAAATATAGCATCGAGATATGGTTATAGGATAGACCAATTTCTTCCAGTTTATCAAGCTTCCAAATTCGCTGTTTTCGGTTTCTCCAAATCCTTAGGACATGTATACAATTTTAATAGAACAGGTGTCAGAGTAATAGTCATATGCCCAGGATTTAGTACCTCAAGTCTTGTGAAAAATCCAAAAGTGTTTGATTCAGAGATCAATAAAGATTTTGATGTCTTCTTAAGCAAGCAACCGTGGCAAGAGGTCGATTCAGTTGGTGAGGCTGCTGTAGAAATATTTGAAAAGGCTAATAGTGGTACCGCTTGGTTAATAGAAGGTGCTCAACCTATTGTTGAAGTCTGATACAATTATCAAAAAATATAGCTAAACCAGTGGTTAGCTATATTTTTTTGTTACTTATAAAAAAAGTTTTAATTATGTTTTTTAATAAATTAAAGATTTACATGTAGTTAAAGTTTTAGTGCATATGTTGGTCTAAATTCATATTAATTGTCTCACTGAATTAACATACATACATATAACCATTTACATTTTTAATAACAATGCCTCAGTTTATATCTGGAAAGCTACATGCGAGATAAATATAATCATGCGTGAATTTGACTAAGAAGAAAAGTGATTTATTAGATTATCCGTAGTCTTTTGTGATAAAATTGTTATAATATATGAAAAAAATTACGTAATATAATTATAATAAGAACATGATTTTAATAAGTATGTTTCATGTTATTGCTTAATATTATTAAATCGTTACAAGCACTTGATATTATTATAAGTGTATGTTTTTACTGATGTAGTTGCATTTATGTATAAAACTTCGCTCGAAATGAGATTTATCCCGTTGTACTTTTACTAATACGAGTATAAATTATACGCAAGAATTTAAAAGACTGTTCTTTATTTTAACCTTTTTTTTACTTTTATATACCTTCTAGCTTCACGATATATTCCTTATAGGAATATAATATTAATAGTAGGGTTAGGCAGAGAAAATCTAGTGTTAAGACACTTCGTTCCATACGCACCGTATACATTGGACGGTGCATGCAGACTTTGTGTGCATTAGTTAAAGATTATTTTTCTTATTGTATTGTCACTAAAGCTTTGTTGAGGCCAGTCGTGGTGCAGGGGCATGACGTGTGACTCGAGGAAATGAAATATTTAAAATTTTAATAATTTTTGAGTTAAGTTCCGCCACTCAACACTCAATGCCTTCAAATGGGGAACGGAGTGTCTTAACACTAGATTCCCTCTGCCTGCGCTGCTGTGTGTGGTATACTACGTGAAAAACAAAAGCTAAAGCTTTGTCAAGTTTCATGATAATACAGTAATTTTAAGTGTGTCGAATTCAATTTCATGTATGAATATTGTTACAAAATTACAAACTAACATACTTATATATTCAGTACAAAAAAGTTTGTTAATTTTGATTGAAACCTAAAGGAAATAGAATTCTTATGTTTCTGAATATCTTAATTATCTTTTAAGATATTAAATTGAATAAACACCTTTCCTTACCTGTTTCGAAATAATATTAAAAAAAACACAAAACATACGTAAACCAGGTCAGCAGTTTATCTCAACTGTCTGAAATGATTAAAAGCGAGAAAATTTGGTATAAAAGATAAAAGGGTGGTGTCATCTTCGCTGAGTGGTGTTGAAATCAAGAGTTACTTTTTATATCTTTATTTCTTTATATTCAAGCAATTTTATATTTTTAGTAACATTGTTGTTCTTGAAGTTTTTTCTTAATTTTTTTATGAAATATACGTAATAATTAATATGGATTTATACGTATAGTACATACGACTCAAACTGACAAGAAATAGGTTTAGAGTTAATTTGTATAACAGCGGAATCACTCTATAATTAGCCAAAAGAATTCAGCCCGTCTAGAACTATCATCAATTCGTTTTCTAATCGTCTTTTGAAGTCGACTCTAGTAGAATCATTTCCAATTTGTTTAGGCAGAGAGAGGAACTGAGACAGTGAAAGTGCCAAGCTTCATAATTCTCCGCCTCTGACAGAACTTGTCTACAGATTTTCATTATGTAACAATTGCTCCAAATAATAAAAATTACAGTAACTAAGCATAAATTGTTATAATTTTTGGTTAAAAATAACAATTTTAGGAGAACTCCCATATAGCAGGTAGGCAGAGGGAACTTAGTGTTAAGATACTGCGTATGTGCAACGTGAAAAATGAAAATATTAAAAATTATAATTCAATACTCCAAGTGGGGATCGAACTCATAACGTCGCGTTACAGTCACAACTTTGTGCCCCTGCGCCGCGACGGCCTTTAATATTTATATAGGATGGAAGCGTCAGCGCTCTTTTTACGGGAACAGTATATAGGATAAAATATTTTAAACCCATACCTATAGAAATTAATCACGATACCACCAGCTATACCCAACAGCTTAGACGTAGGATTTTTTTTCATTTCTTGATGTTTATCCATACCTTTACGCTGTATCCCGCACACAGCAGGGTAGGCAGAGGGAACCTAGTGTTAAGACACTCCGTTCCCCACTTTCTGCCGAATTTTGGAGGCATTGCGTGTTGAGTGGCAGAACTCAACGCCGCGCTTTGCCTCAACACCAGAGCGAAGAAATGGAAATATACATTTATATTAATTTATGTGTTAATTAATTAATAATTAATATTTATTTATGGAAATATAAATTTATATTTATTTATATTATTAAGAAAAAAAGAAGGAGAGAGATCTATAATGGTTAGAAATGAAACTGATTTGTCAGATATTGAAACAAAAAAATGACTAGAAAGTTTGAATTTGTGTATATTTTATTTTATAGATATTTTAAATGTTAATTTGTATGTATTTGTATTTAAGCGCTTAGATTTTAAGTCTGTCTGTTATAAAAAATATTGTTTATGTAAATCCCTTATAATATTCAATATCAACATACATAAATACAACAATACACCTACACGCCATACACAGATTTCGTTTATAATTTAAAGTCTCAAAATTAATAGCAGGGTCTTAACTGGTTTAATTTGTATTAAATTTTTAGTGGAATTTAATGGAATGGATAAAGTTAAATGTTTCGTTACTCCTATTAATCTGAAAATATGTGTCATAAGTATTGACTCGATCGGTTGCATGCACTTGAGTTTTAATTCAGCATTAAAAGATGGTGGATAGAAATATAACTGAAGATATGGAAGAATTATTGACATCTGACTCCCAGCTTTGTTCCCCCGAGGAGTGCAGCCAGTCATTAAAAGTTACAAGTGGAATAAAAATTCTTTATGTTAACATTCGTAGTATAAATTGTAACTTTGAGTCACTCTTAATACTACTAAAAAGAATAAGTTTCCAAGCTGACATTCTGGTTCTTTCTGAGGGTTGGCTGAGCAAGGTTTCTATATTACCGACACTGCCAGGCTTCAATTCATTTAAGACAAGTTACATAAATCAAAATGACGGTGTTATTGTATATCTTAGAGAAGCATTGCACTGTGATGTTTCCGAACCAAATTTTAGAGAGGCAAATTGCCTTCAAATAAAGCTTTCTTCTACCTTTGTTATTGTTGCCTTGTATCGCTCTCCTTCGTACAATTGCATTGATACTTTTTTGGAAAGTTTGGACAATGTTTTGACCTCGTTAACCGGATTCAAAACTTTGGTTGTTATAGGTGACATCAATATTAATATTAGTAGCTCGACGTATGATTTACAAGCGGAAGAGTATTTAAACCTTTGTGCAATACATGGTCTAAACCCAACCCACTCTTTCCTTACTAGGAACGAGAACTGCCTCGATCATGTAATCCTTCGAAGTAATAAAAGCTCGACTACTTATGTTTTGGATGCTCCACTTACTGATCACTGTCCTGTTTGCATTTGCTGTGAAAACAAATATCGAATATTAACGGCAACTAAGTCCCTCACATATGTAGATAATCCAGCCGTTACTAGAGATCTCAAACAACATGATTTTACTGACATTTTGAACAACACTGATCCGGAAATTGCAGCGGAGAAATTGGTATCTACTTTATCCTGTGTTATACAAAATCACACCCGTACTACCATAGTATCTAGTAGAAAGAGGATTATAAAACCTTGGATAACCCCAACGGCTTACTCCGCTGCATAAGAAATCGAGATAAACTCTATAAAAAATTTTAAAAAAGTTCTGACAATGAGATTGCTAAAAATACTTATACACGCTATAAAAAAATCTATAATAACCTGTTAAAGAAAATAAAGACCAATTACGAAAATAAAGAATTCCAGAAGGCTAACAAAAATACCAAAAAAACTTGGAATGTAATAAAAA
This sequence comes from Heliconius telesiphe telesiphe, assembly GCA_018249795.1. Taxonomy (NCBI): domain Eukaryota; kingdom Metazoa; phylum Arthropoda; class Insecta; order Lepidoptera; family Nymphalidae; genus Heliconius; species Heliconius telesiphe. The sequence goes on along the minus strand of DWLH01002708.1, from coordinate 5,918 downwards.
AAATCACAAACGCATCAAATGAAAATACTAAGGCATCAGGTAATCTTTTAAATTTGGCCAACGATCCGGTTGAGGCGGTGAACAACGTTAACAAATATTTTGCAACTATAAGAGAAAAGCTTGCATCTGCACCACATTTTAATAACACTTCACAACAGTATTATCCTTATATGGACTCTCGCACAGTACGGGATTCGATGGTTATTAATTGTACTGATGATTCAGAAATAAAGTCTATTATTTACGGACTAAATAGCCATTGCGCCGCGGGTTGGGATAGAATAACATCTTCTGTCCTTAAAACTTCATTACTCCTTCCATAACTTGGGTTTATAATTTGTGCTTGTCTCACGGAATATTCCCCAGAGTTTTCAAAAAAGCTGTTGTTCACCTAATCTATAAAAAAGTTAGTTTTAATAACTACAGACCCATATCAATCTTGAGCTTCCTCTCAAAAATCCTGTAGAAACTAATCAATAAAAGACTAGTCTCCTATTTGGACAAATATAATCTGCTTTCGTCTAATCAATATGGATTTAGAGCAGGGAAATCTACAGAGGATGCAGTTATGAATTTGGTGGATTATGTAGTGCAAAATATTGATAAAAAAAAGGACACTTGGTATATTCCTGGACATTTCCAAGGCATTTGATACAGTTTCGCTGCCTCTCCTTCACGATAAAATGGAAAATATCGGTATTAGAGGTATTGCTTTGGATCTCTTCAAAAGCTACCTCGCCGACCGAACACAAACGGTTGCAATTAATGGTAATATCAGTGATGAGGCTAGTCTTTCGTTCGGAGTACCGCAGGGCAGTGTTTTGGGACCTACTCTCTTTTTGATTTATATGAATGATCTATGTAATCTTAAAATACCCAACTGCAAAATTATTTCTTATGCAGATCACACGGCCTTGATTGTTTGCGATAGTAATTGGACTGAAACACTGAAGCATAGTGAAAAAGCCTTTTCCATTATTATGAGCTGGTTGTCATGTAACATCTTAACCCTCAATTTAGACAAAACACAATTTATGACTTTCGGTCACTATCGCTCTTTGCCCTCTAAATCTTTCTGTATTTCTGCCCATGTATGTCCCTATGAATTACGTAACATCTGTAATTGCTCCAAAATAACCAGATCTGGTTCTATAAAATATCTTGGCGTCCTCATCGATGAAAACCTTTCCTGGAAGAATCACATACGAGCTTTGACTTCAAGTATACGAAAACATGCATTCATCTTCAAACAACTTAGATATAGCGCTAGCCCACAAACACTAAGCATGGTTTACTACACCCTCGTACAATCGTTACTTACGTATTGCATACCAGCGTGGGGTGGTGCCAATAAGTCAATTCTTCTGCCACTGGAATGAAGAGTACAAAGATGCATTCTCAAGGTTATGCTATCTAAACCAATTCGTTTTCCAACAACAGAGTTGTATCAGATATGCAAGGTGTTAACGGTTCGGCAACTATATGTTCTCTCACCTGTACTACGTAAGCATAAAACTGTCTCCTTTGACGATCAATACATGTGCAATAAGCGTAGATTTGACAAAATATGTCAAATAGAAGTGCGTCGCATAGCATCTTCAAATCGACAATATTATTATTTAAGTTCCGCGTTGTACAATGCTATTAATTATAAAACATCTATATATCCGTTTACCTCCCGCCAATGTAAAATTAAACTGTCTAACTGGTTATTATCATTTAACATTAACATACGATGAGACGGAAGATCTCTTGGACACCTAAATGAAGTTTTTTCTGGTGATACTAAGCATACGCTCACACACACACACGCACACGCACACGCACACACTCATAAAAATTAATCTTGTACCTAATTTTTATTTCATTATTTTTTTATTATTCTTGCCTTATATGTATAGTTATTTTATTTTGTTTTATTATTTAAATTTAAATTTGGTATAACGGTGTAGTTTGGTAACGGTGTTTTGTGAGGTGGGGAATAATAGCTGCGACACAGTATTGTACTACTGTAGCTGTTATCGTTAAAAAATGTTATTGTTATACAAAAAATTGAAATAAATAAACATTATTATTATTATAAGTAAATATTTCATCTCCTCGAGTGGGGATCGAACCCACAACCAGTCGATTTTACAGTCACACCCTGTGCCACTGCGCCACGACCGGCCTCAAATACATACCTGTATTTCGTTTTTGAGATTACTTATTCATTTTTGGGATTTTTTTAATTGTCTTAGGCTTTTATAGAGTAGTTAAAACTACGGTTTCATTTAAAGTGGTGCTGACAAAAACACTCTATATAATTGAGCATATTTAATATTTATAGTGATTTTTTGGTGAATATGATGATGATACCAATATTTGTTACAACACTTGCTAAGAAAGCATATTTTAGGCATTTTTTAATTCTTATACTTTTTGAAAAACTACCAATATTCTTATAGTTAATAAATTATTTTTTTCAAATTAAAAAATTGTCTGTGTTTTTCATCATAATGGCGGGAAAATATTCAAAATGTTCAAAATTACACAATAATACCACATTAGTATCGACATTGTAGTATTGATAGTAATTGAAAAATAGTTATATCACAGGATATTTTATATGCACTGTTTAAGCCTGTTTTTATGATATAATGTAGAATAATATATTCTATAGAGGAATTACACATTCTTTTTATTCTTTAACTATAATACGTAAATATATTTTTTAGAGGTTACTCTGTACTAAGATAGCAGCCCTGTTCCCGCATTTACGTCCCTGATATATCGATATAAATAATAGAAATATAAATCATTGGAAAGAAAAGGAGAAACGCAATTATACTGCATTTTTACTTCACTAATAATTATAATAGACTAAAAAATTATAAATTGTACTTATTTTTGCAACTTCACGCTGTATCCCTCACACAGCAGGGTAGGGGTTCCCTACTTTCCGCGGAATTCTGTAGGCATTGCGTGCTAAGTAGCGGAACTCAACGCCGCACTTTGCCTCGACACCACAGCAAAGAATTGGAAATATAAATTTAAATAAATATTTCATTTCCTCGAGTGGGAATCGAACCCACAGCCAGTTTACAGTCACAATTTGTGCCCCTGCGCGACGACTGGCTCAACTTACTTTCTTCTTTTAAATTGTGGTTCTGTAAAATTATCGTAATTTGATTGTGTCGGATTTTTATTAACCAACTTCTGTAAAAAGAGGAGCTTATCAATTCGACTGAATTTTTAATACTGTTACCTCAGAACTTTTGACTGAGTGAACCGATTTTGATGATTCTTTTTTATATTTGAAAGCTAGTGCGTCCCGTGTAGCCCTATTTTAATTTAGTTCATTTCTGACAATGGTATCTGTGACAAAATCACATATGTCTCAAATTTGCACCAGGTATGTGTGCGACAAATGGACGAATAACTCAATATCAATTTAACCAATTTTAATAATTATTTTTATTGGAAAGGGTACACATAAAGGGTAGTTTGGTGAAAGTTTAGTTAAGTTCAGTATGAGATCCGGTTGAAATTGAAGAAGTCGATTTTTTCTACAAAAAAATCTGTATACTCTATGATGAAAACTATACTATAAATTGCTTGGCTCGAACTATTACCATGCCAAAATTCATTAACTTCCATTCAGATAGCTATAGCTAAGAAAATTATCATGAAATTCGGGATGAAACTCAAAAAAAATGTACCTTGAGATCCTAGGCTAATAGCATGCAAAAATTCATCAATTTCTGTCCGGTAGTTTTTGCGTGACTGACGAACAAATAAACAGACAGACAGACATACAAGAATTCTGCTGAGTGGTTTTTTATGTTCTATAATCGATATTTACCCACCTAATTTTTTTTTGAATGTACAAAATCGACTTTTCTATCCTATTATTATATATACAGATACAGATACCAATGACTACCGATCCAATTCAGCCAATATAATATAACAGTATAGCAATTTGTCGAACATAAATTAATTTTTAACAAAAAAAAACAAAATTATTTTTTAACAAAGTAAAACGTACTTTGATTTGTTCCACAAAAATAATTAAAAATGATTTTATAATTTGGAAGTCGGTGTCAAGCTAATGCTACAACTACCTTACTACAATATCAAATTAATAAGCCTTTTTTTGTTTTCTAGGCACCGACTTCAAAATTATAAATATTTTTTTTAACAAAATCAAAGTACGTTTTACTTTATGTAAAATTATTTTTTCGAGGTCGGGTTTTTTTTGTTAAAAATTTATTTGTTTTACGATTTTAAGATTTGATTGATTGATGATTTGATGAGTTGACCTTAAAAGGATACTTTTCAAGTTAGTGGTTGCCCTAACTTCAAACTTAATTAGATATTATTGTGCATACTAACATTTTGGCATATTGGCAAGAACATACATAAAAAATATTCGGGCGAATTGGGAACCTCTTTCTTTTTTGAAGTCGGTTGAAATTGAGAACATCCTATTTCTTTAAGTTGATTAAATTGAAAAGAAATGCAACGATGAGGAATCTCACTTTAACAATGTGTTTCCTTGTAACTATTACAGTATAATTATATTTTTTACCCAAAAAAAAAATTGTTCCATTTCAACCGGATCCCCTAATCAGAACTTAAGCAAACTATCCGTGAGATGTATCCTTTCAAATAAAGAAAGAATCATCGGAATCAGTTGGCGTGATATTGAGTTATTCGTCCATTTGTCGCGCACATACCTAATGCAAATTTAAGACTTATGTGATTTTCTCACAGATACCACTGTCAACCGGATCCCGTAATCAGAGCCTAACCAAAATTTTACCAAAGTATCCTTAAAGTGTATCCTTTCAAATAGAAAATTTTATCAATTATATTGTCTGAAATTATCACGTTTTCATTTTTGGAAAAAACTCTTTTGTTTTATTAGGTTTTTATAGAGTAGTTAAACTGTGGTTTTATTTAAAGTAGTAATGACAAAAACACACTTTATAGTGAAATATGATAGTATATAGTCACACGCTTATGTCCCTTCGCCACGACTTGACTCATAATGTTTATATGAATTTTACTAATTAATCATTGCTATTTAATAGCTTTATAATATTAGTATAGGTAGATTAAATATCTTTAAACATTATCTTAAGAAACTGCAGGAATAGTGAGTTAGTGTATTTTATAACGAGCGCTAACAAGGCGGTTTCGGCATCAAATAATGGTCGCCACTTTATAGTTCAGTTTAACAACGAAATTTTGCATACATTCGGGCAAAATTTTGTAAAGTAAAGGTTAAGATATTATTGTCACACGAACCAACAAATAAGAAACAGAATCCAGCTTTTATAATTATTTTATTCTCTCTCGTTACACACAATCTAATTCTATTTATAATTACAATACTTTAATACTAATTCTTATAACGACTTACCTCTACAATGTTTTAGAATGTACTGAACATAAGTGCCTTTTTTTCGACTTGTCTTTATTGCTGTTGACCTGAACTGGTCCTGACAGCGTCACCGGGTGGAAGACGCTGTCACGACGGTGGCTGTTTGTCGGAGGGGCGAGAGTAGCGAGGTACTCTCCCTGAAACACAAGCGCCGTTCAGTTGTGCTTTCATTTGAAATGCTCCGGAAAAGACACAGCACACTACTGACACTTAGTACTATCGGTAATCGAAAACAAAATTCAATGGCGTCCTTTTAATTAAAGTGACACCAGAATATAAAGGGGACATTTAGAAATAATGCTATACATAATATATGGTAATATTATAATGGATATATCTTTCTTTTCACTCGACTTCGTGAAGAGTAGAGCTATGTTTTTCAAACGTACGCCAATTTCACGCCATAAACAACGCTAGTAATATAGGCATGCTCTGCAGAGAGAACCTTGTGTTATGACTCTCCGTTCTATATTTTTTGATACAGTGT
>DWLH01002707.1:0-10448 GCA_018249795.1 Heliconius telesiphe telesiphe | reverse complement strand
AATACTTGAGGAAGTTCGGCATGTCAAAGTTTTGGGCTTCGAAGAGGAGTAATTTTAAAGAGTACGTACTTAGTGAGGAGTCTTTGTACGTGTGATGGTCTTATAAATTGTTTGTTGCTATGTATGTATATACGTTATATTAGTAGTATACGTAACCTAGTGTTAAGACACTCCGTTCCACACTTTCTGCCGAATCCTGGAGGCTTTGCGTGTTGAGTGGTAGAACTCAACGCCGCGCTTTGCCTCGACACCAGAGCGAAGAAATTAAAATATACATTTAAGTAAATATTTCATCTCCTCGAGTGGGGATCGAACCCTCTACCAGTCGGTTTTATAGTCACACTTTGTGCCCCTGCGCCACGACTGGCCTCAACTTTGATTATTTTTTTAAGCAATTGAATAAAAAGAAGCTTGAGTTTTCTCTGAAAATTAATTATTGCTTCTATGAAAGCTAAATGTAAATAATATTTTTTCGGATTTTTTTCCTGTATTTGTAAGTTCTCCATTCTTGCCAAAGTTCATAACTGTAGGTCCACGGGAAGTGGACACCCTATAGGTTTTATTTTGAAATTTCATACAAAATGCAGCAAAATCGATGCATAAATGGTCGTATGTTTATTTTATTTTCTTCTGCCATAGATCTAGATCTAGAATATTTATTATTAATTTCAACTTAATACCTCCACGCGATCTCGATATAAATAAACTTGACAAACGATCACACAAACAACAAAGTGATCCTATATATAACAGTTTCGTTTATACTCTTTGCGGTATCGAACCCTAAAAGTAAAGAAAATATATATAAAGCTCGAACGCATCCACTTCCCCAGTAAGCCTATATAGACCAATAATTTAAGTACGGCCATATTCCATTTCAGAAATTGGTAATTCTCGTGGAAGCTAATATTTTTGGGCGGACAACCTGATTCAGTCTAATTTCCTACGCCATTACGTCTGCGCCAGACCATCTACCGGTCAGGATTTATTGTAATACCCCGAAGAATATCTTATAATAAAGCCAATTGGAAATTTAAGGAAAAAACTGGTATATGTTGATTTTATATTTTATCTATTCATATTTTTAAGCGTTAGAAGCAGGTTAGAAGTTATTTTATAGAATTTTTTTATTAAAATAATTAATTATATTTAAAATGTAAATTTCTGTCTCTTAGAAATGAACCAAGAGCTGAGAGTTCCTGCTACGTTCCATTTTTTATACGTTTATACAAAAAAAATATGTTTTAAATGAGTAAAAATTTGAATAGTGTTTTTTTTTTTTTTACTAAGAAAAACAGACAAACACTTTTAAAATATTTTAAATATGGATGGTCGTGGGTTCAAATTCAATTCAAATTCAAATGAATTTCATCCTATTCATTCATGAAACCGCCGTGGACACAAGCGAATGTAAACGCGACAGTTGTGCTTTTGATTCCCAATGTATACTTTTTTTTAAATTTTCATTGCCTCGCTCTAGTAACGGCAAAACGCAGCGTTGAGTTCCGCCACTGAACAATCATTCAACGACTTTCCTGAAAAAGCCTGTTTAACAAAGAAATTCTTCAAATCGAGTTAACATCGATCGATTGACAAAGTAGTATTAATAAATAATTTTACAGTCTTAATCACGAAGTCATTATGTATACATTCTTGATCACCTTCACTTTGTATATTAATTAGCTTACAAGATAAAGCTTTTACATCGACTTGCTTGCTTTTACAGCGTTAATGAAAATTGGTGTTGATTGTTTATTTTGATTTGCATTAGCAATGACGGTGTGAGGGTATTGGGAATTGTTCGATTGTGAGTTGTGGTTTTAGGTTCGATTTGCATATGATGTGGTCAAATCAGCTTCACGCTGTATCCCGCACACATCAGGGTAGGCAGAGGGAACCTGGCGATAAGACACTTCGTTCCCCACTTTCTGTCGAATTCTGGAGGCATTGCGTGTTAAGTGGCAGAACTCAACGCCGCGCTTAGTCTCGACACCAGAGCGAAGAAATGGAAATATACATTTAAGTAAATATTTCATCTCCTCGAGTGGGGATCGAACCCATAACCAGTCGGTAGTAAATCCATGAGCACGGCAAGAAGCTATGTTTTTGTTACAGCTTCTCGCTGTATTGCAGGGTAGGCAGGGCGAACCTCGGAATTTAGTGTTTAACCGTTCCCATTATAGACACTTGCTCAATTTCCAACGACTTCTGGAGACATTATGTGTTGAGTGGCGGAACTCAACGCCGCACGTCCCCTCGTTACCAGAGCAAGAAGAATGTATTTAATATTTCATTTCATCGTGGAAATCGAACCCTCAATCTGTCGCGTTTACAGTGGCACACTTGCGCCACGACTGACCTCTATTTAGTTTTATGTATGAAAATAAATTTCAACGACAGCACTACTGAGTCACTATGTATATATATATTATTTTCAGTTACATTAACATCTACGTAATAAATCTATTTAGTATAAACAGATGTTGAGGAATTGAAGTGTAATAATCGCTTAACAAATCGCCTGTATTATAAGCATTATGGTTGAATGCTTAGTTCCGAACATAAGTCTATCAAGGATTTAATAATATAATGCATAATTGTATATAAGCCAAGGCTGTTTGAGTGCAGCGGCACAGCTGTAATCGCGACGGTTGTGGGTTTGATTCCCAATCAGCTGCATCCCGCTTACAGCAGGATAGGTAAATGGCACATGAGAACATAGGGCCAAGACACTTCGTACCCCAATACGACACTCCGTTTCTCAATAACTTATTAACGCTATTATTCGAAATGGGATTTCTAAGTTTCAATTATCATATTCACATTTTATACAATGTATTTGTCTATAAATATCAAAGTTTAATTCTTAGCTTAGCGCTTTTTGCCACATATCACTGATCTATTGAACTTAGTATAAAAACACTCCATTCTCAACTATCTGTTTAAGTTCAAGGTTTTATGAGTTAAGTTTCGGTACTCAACGCCGCGCTTTGACTTGCCAGAACGGGAAATTTATTCGTGATTGATCATAAAATTGCTTAAATACTGCAATCAGGATGCTATTGTTTAATCAAACATACAGGGTTTGATACTAGAGGGGTTCAACCCTAGGTACCCTAGGAAGGGCTTACAAGGGAATGCTTTAGACTGATCAATTATAACATTTGTAGGGGCATATGAATGTAACTGATTAAATACAGTGTGTTGTAAATATTCATATGAAAAGGCCACCGCCGCCATCGCGGTGAGAGACGGCTTTTGTCTATAAAAGCAATGATCGCAGGTTCGATTCCCAGATGAGGCAATAAATTATTTTCATTTACTCGCTCTAACAATACTGTGCGTTGATCTCCATTACTTACAAGGAATTCTCCAAGGACTCCCTACAAGGAATGTCTTAAATTCAGGAAAAAAGTGGAGAACGATGGTCGTCGGTTCATTTTCATAGGGTCAATTGTATACTCCTACGAAGGAATAAAAAGATTGATTCCATGCAAATATCAAAAATTATACCTTTTATATATTAAAATTTAGTGAACCAAAACTATTATTGGTAATTTAATTAATAGACAATAAATAAAATATTAAATTACAGCTTTTACAAACAATTAAAGACAGACAAATTTGGACGCTTTTAATAAATAAGGATTCCTTATAAACGCCAACTTCCCTAAAATGAAGAAACCTTATTTAAATTCAACCTTTGCTATTTGATATTTTGGGAAATGATGATTAAAATTATTGTCATTTTTTTTAAACTTTTCTCTTTACTTCGCACATAGCAAAGTAGACAGTGGAAACCTGGGAACTTTTTTGTTAAGACATTCCGCTGCCCATTAAGATACTTCCGTTTCCCGCTTTCCGCTGAATCCTTCAAGCAATGCGTGTTAAGTGACTGAACTCAACGCCGCACTTTGCATCGTTACCAAAGCGAGAGAATGAAAATATTAAATATTTCAGTACCCCAGTCAGAAAATATTAAATATTTCAGTACTCCAGTCAGAAAATATTAAATATTTCAGTACCCCAGTCAGAAAATATTAAATATTTCAGTACCTCAAGTCAGAAAATATTAAATATTTTAGTACCCCAGTCAGAAAATATTAAAAATTTCAGTACCCCAGTCAGAAAATATTAAATATTACAGTACCCCAGTCAGAAAATATTAAATATTTCAGTACCCCAGTCAGAAAATATTAAATATTTCAGTTTGAATCAAACTCATAACGTTCCCGTTTACAATCGCACACTTGTGCCCCAGCAGGTTTCTTTTGTCTACTTCGATATACGAAAAAAAAACGTTGAACTGTATATTATATAAAACACTTATACTAAGTAATTATGCCAAATTATGAAGTTATATCATTTCATCTCCTTGCTTCCACAATTAGGAAGTGGAGATTTTTTTTTATTAGGCATTTACCTAGAAGTGACCTAATGTTAAAATCCTCCATTCTATCCTTCTATTCATTCTATCCTGTACCAAACAATTTTCGTGACATTGCATGTTGAGTGACCACATTCGTTGCTTTTACAGTGAAAACAAGTTCGAAAAAAATTCTCATAATAGAAAAAGTTAATGATTTGATAGTTGCTATTAGAACGCTGTAATCCGCAGGTTCATTATGTTGCAGGTTAGGCAGAGAAAACCTAGGGTTAAGACACTCCGTTTCCCACTTTCCGCCGAATTGTTAAAGGCATTGTGTGTTGAATGGCGGAGCTCAACGCCGTGATTTTCCCTTGGTACCAGAGCGAAAAAATTAAAATATTGACAAATAATAAATCATTTATCATTACATTTACATAAGAGGCCAGTCGTGGCGCAGCGGCACGAAGTGTGACTGTAAAACCGACTGGTTGTGGGTTCGATCCCCACTCGAGGAGTTAAAATATTTACTTAAATTTATATTTCCATTTCTTCGCTCTGATGTCGAGGCAAAGCGCGGCGTTGAGTTCTGCCACTTAACACGCCATGCCTCCAGAATTCGGCAGAAAGTGGGGAACGGAGTGTTAACTTGACACTAGGTTCCCTCTGCCTACCCTGCTATATGCGGCATACAGCGTGAAGCTGATTTTTAATAAATCATTTCCCCGAATGGGGGTCGAAACCAAAACGGTCGCATTACAGTCACGCCCTTTGACTCCTGCGCCACGACGTCCTCACAATCTATAACTAACAAAGGCAAAAACACAATAAAATCCACACTAAAACAAATTTTACAATAATAATTAATAAAACACCGTGCCTCGTTTGATTCGTACAATAGCGGGCTGTATTTAGTTATTTGATTTAGCAAAAACATTTTTAGCCAAAGGCACAAAGCCAACGCCCGAAGCGAGTGAACTTTCCTAATTAAATGTATCGGTAACAACTTTTTACATGGTTGATTAAGTATTCACCCCTTTGTTTGGACGTCGATAAGTTTTTTATTGGTTGGCGGAGTTCGAAAGGACGGTAGTATGGAAATCGTGTGGGTTTCGATTAGAATGTTTAGCGGATGTGGAGGGGATTACTTAGGAATTATGGGAAAGAGGAAAACAGTCTATTTTTTTTTTTTCAGTTTTACGCTTTATGTCGTATGTGTAAAACATTCCCAACCTTTTCTTGATCAAGGACCATTTTTATATCATTCTTGGTGGCAGGGACCACCATGCATGTAGGTATAACAAAAATTAACTGTGACTATTAAACAGAAACTTCGCGTCACCATTCCCATCATAAAATTAAAATCATTCGTGGACCATATTTAGGCATCTGCAGACCACTGGTGGTCCGCGGACCACTGGTTGGGAACCACTGGTGTTACAGGTAAAAAAGAGGCAAATTCAAATACCGATAGGTATTGCGTGTTGAGTGGCGAAACTCAACGCCGCGAGAAAACCCAACCGAAAATCATAGCGAGAAAATAAAAATATTAAATGTTTCACTTCCTCGAGTGGGTTCCGACCCCATAACCTTCGCTTTTATAGTCCAACACTTGTGGCACCTGGTTCATGATTTAAATAAGTAGAAACTGCATTGTTTCTAAGTACTAAATAATACCTTAAATATATTTAAAAATGAAAACTAACTCTTTTATTGTCCAGTATCGACGCGCTCGCGGCTTCACCCGCTTGTACTACATAATTATGAATTTATTAATTTGTATTACTTTGTTTTCTAATAATAATAATATCAATAAAACCAATACCTGTAGATTATTAAAAGGTAAAGTTTCAGTCAAATTAATAAATCAGTTACTTATAGCAATTTTGTCGAACAGCCGTCTTTAAAATGGTGTAACTCTTTCATTAATAAACCAAAGCAAACAAATCGACTAAGCCGTTTCTGAGATTAGCGTGAACAAACAAACAATTTTTTTATGATAAAAATCATAATTATATCAAATGCCACCTATAACATTTTTTTAGATATCTTTAATGTACACGTACAGACACCGATATGTTACGATTATATTATAAGTCCAGACAACAATAAAAATAATTTAAAAAAAATCAGCTTCACGCTCTATCCCGCACACAGCAGGGTAGGCAGAGAGAACCTAGTGTTAAGACACTCCGTTCCCCACTTTCTACCGAATTCTGGTGGCATTGCATGTTGAGTGGTAGAATTCAACGCCGCGCTTAGCCTCGACACCAGAGCAAAGAAATGGAAATATAAATTTAAGTAAATATTTCATCTCCTCGAGTGGGGATCGAACCCACAACCAGTCGGTTTTACAGTCACACTTCGTGCCGCTGCGCCACGACTGGCCTCTATTATTATATATATATATTTAAACGCGAATTCAGATTGAAGGAAGGTTCGTTAGCCAAAGTTTGCGGTGTCCCGCGGCGGCGCCCGCGCTAATTGATTATACGTCGTCGTTTATACTTGATTGACGGAGGTTTTGGTATTTGCAAATCCGTTTCGAAGTTACTTAATTATATGTATTGGTCTTAATAAATAAGGTACGTACGGGACGGGTTGTGAGTTCGATTCCTATTTGAGGCTATGTAATATTTAATATTTTCATTTTCTCGCTTTGGTAATGAGGCAAAGCGTGCCGTTGAGTCCCGCCACTTAACACCCAATGCCTCTAGAATTTGGCGGAAAGTGGGGAACTGAGTGTTTTAAGCACAAGGTTCTCTCTGCCTATCCTACTGTATACGGGATACAGCGTGAAGCTGATTCTACTTTGCAGAGCGTTAAGTTCTGTCACTCATTTACCAAAAGAGTTTTGAAGAGAAAAAACGTAAAGCTATTATTTTGCTATCATCTACGGCTAGGCGGTCAGCTCTGTATATTATTCTATATATTCGGTATTGATTATTTTACGCTCACATAGCAGAGTAGGCTGAGAGAACTTTGGAAACTAGAGTTAAGACACTCCATTCCCATTAAGACACTTCCATTCTACACTTTTCGCCAAACTCTGGTGGCATTGTATGTTGAGTGGCGGAACTTAACACTGCGCTTTGCCTCGTTACTAAAGCGTGTTAATGAAAATATTAAAATATTTCATTTGGTTAAGTGGGAATCGAACTCACAAACGTTCACACGCTTGTGCCCATATACTATTATTGCTGAAATGTTATTTTTTTGAAGTCTATTCATTACCAGTTTAAGCTTACACACAAAATAACGTAAAACTCTCTCTAAATAACGTACAGTACGAATAATAGAATAAAACTCATAATAAATTCTGAACGGCGTTTCTTCTAACAATATGGCCGCAATCAACTTTTGTTTATATTATATTGCAAAATAAGCGATATACGTGTATATAATTGGCATGAGGCCATCGATGCGCAGTGGGTCGTCTATTTTAATTGTGCTATAATTGTGGGTTCAATTCTCATTTAAGGGAAATAAAATTAATTTCTACACTCTACAGGCGTTACTCACTTTACACATATAGCATCTAAAATTCGGCGGAAAGTGTTGTTCCACGGAAGTGTCTTAACCTTCAATTCCCAGATTCCCTCTGCCTACCTTGCCATGTGTGAGATACAGCGTGTAGCTAAAAAAAAATAAGGCGTTAAGTTCCGCCGTTCAACACTGGCTGGCAAGCGGGAAACGGAGTGTCGCCACACCAACTCCTTTCTACCTACCATACGGATACGTAGTTTAACGCCGTACCCAACCCTAATTCCAATACACGCTTAATGCAACAATAAATTAAAGCTTATATAATTACTGGCAACACAATTGTTCAAATGAAGGGGAAACAAAGTTTGTCTCCGTTTAATACGATAGGGGGAGGTCGAAATTATCTCGTGTTCACACAGATGCTGTTACTGAATGATTACTCTCCAAATGTTAAGTTTACGATCATACGAAATTGTTTTATATTCTTGATTTTCTGTTTATATTATTTTTTTAAGGCCAAATTGTGACTTTAAAAGCCTGGCACCCACTGTATGTGGGTTCGATCCCCACTCGATGAAATTAAATATTTATTTAAATTTATATGTTCGCTTATTCGCTCTGGTGTCGAGGCAAAGCGCGGCGTTGATTTCCACTAGTCGACACGCAATGCCACCAGAATTGGGCGGAAACTAGGTTCCCCCTGCCTACTTTGCTGTTTGCAGGGTACAGTGTGAAACTGATTAGTTTAATACATTTTTTATACGATATAAAGAGGGGAACGGAGCGCCTTAATGCTAGGTTCCCTCTACCTACCCTGAAATATGCGGGATACAACGTGATTTAAAAAAGTTTTTAGCGGAATAAAACGTGATTTAAAAAAGTTTTTAGTATGTATATACATACATATAAACTGAGTTGACTTTAATTTTAGTCCTGAAATTAATAGTTGTTGTCTGTTGGTTCGTATTAATTTTATTAAAAAGAGAATTACAATATTTTTCAATTTAAAATTTTTATTTTATACTTACCACTACTATTCTAAAAATGCTATTGAGATTGTAGAAAATAAATAATATTCATTTATGTTTCCATAAACAAATAAAGAGATTTATCAAAACGATAACGACGTCTTTATGTATTTTTAAGATAAGGTTAAGTAAGCCAAATGGCTATAAATATATAACCCCTATATATTTTTCGATTCCCTATATTTTTTTTGGAAAATTAGCTTCACGCTGTATCCCGCACACTGCAGGGTAGGCAGAGGGAACCTAGTGTTAAGACACTCCGTTCCCCACTTTCTGCCGAATTTTGGAGGGATTGCGTGTTGAGTGGCAGAACTCAACGCCGCGCTTTGCCTCGGCACCAGAGCGAAGAAAATGGAAATATAAATTTAATTAAATATTTCATCACCTCGAGTGGGGATCGAACCCACAACCAGTCGATTTTACAGTCACATCCTGTGCCACTGCGCCACGACTGGCCTCTATTTTTTATATTTTTTTTGTAGACATGTATATACGTCTGTTCTGTCTATTTGTCCATATATCACAGCCACTTTATTTTGAACCTTATAGGAATAAAGAAGCTTTGCGCTTTTTAGCAGGGTAAGCAGAGGAAATCAGGTGTTAGACTTAAAGCGGAACGGAGTGTTCTCCACTTTCCGCCCGATTTTCAAGACATTGTTTGTAGATTGGTGTAGCTCAAAGCCGCACTTTGTGGAAAAACAAAGGCTTTTTACTAAAGAAAAAAATTAAAATGAATTATTCTCTTGAATGGGAATTGAACCTACAATCATCGCCTTTACAATCACAAGCAGGGCCGCTGCGTAACTACGGCCCCGATTTTTCTTTCACTTTTTAGTTAAAAAGATTAAAAATAAAAGAAACCTCTACCAAATCTAATTTATAAGTATCTAATTAACTAAAGTAAACCACAGTATACCGTTATTTAATCCGATCCGATAACCAATATTAAGACATTCGACATTCCATCCACCATGAGGAGGCTATCAAAATTTCTTATAAGTTACAAGGCTACAGTAATTTCGACAAAGCACGGTGCTGAGTTCCGCCACTCAACACCGCACTTTATCTTCTTACCGAAGCGAGGAAATGAAATTGTTCATTCCCGAATGGGAATAGAACAACGGTCCCTAACGGTCGCGCTCGTATTACCACTGCGCCACAACGGCATCTATATTTTATTTACTTTGAAGTAAAAAGAATAAAAAAATTAAGCTAACTGTACCAAACCGTATAAATAATATTTAAAAAAATCAGCTTCACACTGTATCCCGCACACATCAATAGGCAGAGGGAACCTAGTGTTAACACACATCGTTCCCCACTTTCCGCCAAATTTTATAGACATTGCGTGTTAAGTGGCGGAACCCTACGCCGCGTTTTGCCTCGACACCAGAGCGAAATAATGTAAATACAAAGTATAAACAAACAGTCGATTTTACAATCACACTTTGTGCCCCTGCGCCACAACTATATTCAATATATAACTATATAATATGTATGTATGTATGTATGTATGTATGTATGTACAACAACTATTATAGCAAAACTAAACCGCTGGCACCGATATT
>DWLH01002706.1:0-10448 GCA_018249795.1 Heliconius telesiphe telesiphe | reverse complement strand
CTTAAAGGCAACAAAACACTTGATCTCTGTAGCAGAAAACAACCAGGTATTAACAAGCATCCGCCCATCTCCTTTGTATCACTATAGCATTGGTTATGCTTACAATCCAGTGGGAGTTCAAAGATATGTTCTTGAATTATATAGTTTCAGAAGATATTCATGAGACCAGTTATGGTACAGGGACACAAGTGTGCGTCTGTAAGCGCGACAGGCTGTGAAATAAAATAAATAAAGTAAAATAAAAAAAAAGATGTTTATATAGAGAATAGATAAATTTATTGGAGGGTCTGACTGGATTACATTTGGAGGATTGATCATACCAAAATTAATATTTATCATTTTCTGCTCTGGTGATATAGCGCGACGTTAAGTTACGTCGTAACCGTACGTACATAAACAGTTTCTTAAAAATTACACTTATATTGGGAAACGGAGCGTAAAAAGTTACAAATCGCATACCTTTAGAATATTCCTCTCTTAGTATTCTCCTACACTACCCAAGGTCTTACAATTTTAGCATTCTACGCTGCGTTGGTCCACTCGCGGCTTCGCCCGCATACCCACTACAATACTTTTATTATTCTGCATTTGCCAACAGATGTATCTGCATCTACATTTAATCATATACCTACAAATAATTATATGTATATATCGGAAAAGAAACAGAGTGGGTGTTAAATGTGAACACAACACATGCACTGCACACAAACACTCAGCAAGCAAATTTTAACATAAATACTTTAAGCAAGCTAGTTTCAAATAATAACTGAAAGAATTAATAACTGAATGATTTCAAAAGTAAACCAATTAAGGAGGGTTATAATTGTAAGCATAACAAATAATAAAGAGGTAGTCAGTGAACGATAGGTGTAACGGATAAATGTCAGTTGTCGATGATAGGTATAAGTAATGTTATCTTTCTTGTTAAATGATGTGAAGCTCGGAGCATTGCCTGGGACTTGCGACTACAGGAGTAGGCTTCAGGGGTCCCCTTCCCGTCATAACAACACTCCCCTTCACTGCTCCAGCCAAACGTAATAATAAATAGGTGTTAACCACATTCATAACTACAACAATAATTGATTAATTAAATAATCAATTATCCGAATAGTCGAGGTTATGTGGTAGACTACGAGTAGTGCTCCTAATAACACCAGAGCCATGACTTCACGTAGATAATTATAAATAGGTCTTAACCATATTTATAATTAAAATAATAATTAATTAACCAAATAGTCAAGGTTAGCCAGTGGTGGAGCACGAATAGTGCTCCGAACCACACCAGAGCCAAAGCTGCCCGTAAAATGTTATACAAATACAAATAAGTTATAGGGTAGAATAAATAAGAATTGACTACACTATCGCGTCATACAGTGGAGTGATGTCGTGTGGGTGTCGTATAAAGACGTATATCCCATTTTCACGATATATCGACAAAGAAACAACTATTCATTTAATATTCACAGTATTTTATTCACTCTTATTAAGATCATTAAATGTTTCTTAATTAAAAAAACAGTTAATTAAACTTACAATAATCGCATTGCAATTTATTAAAATAGTAGAATTCAATGTAACTTTATTACAATGTAATCATTCTTAATATAAGCAATTGAAATAACTATATCGAATAAATAAATAAATCAATAAATCAGCTTCACGCTGTATCCCGCACACAGCAGGATAGGCAGAGGGAACCTAGCGTTAAGTCACTCTGTTACCCACTTTCTGCCGAATTCTGGAGGCATTGCGTGTAGAGTGGTAGAACTCAACGCCGCGCTATGTCTCAACACCAGAGCGAAGAAATGGAAATATAAACTTAAGTAAATATTTCATTTCCTCGAATGGGGATCGAACCCACAACCAGTCGGTTTTACAGTCACACTTTGTGCCCCTGCGCCACGACCGCCCTCTATATCGACAATATAATTATATGCTGAAAATAAGGATCGCGGCGACATATACATTAAATTAGAAAAGAAAAGATGAATAACACCAAGAGTTTTTCTAGTTACAGTATATTCAGTGGTAGTGGCCCTTATGTGGAGCTAAGCATAATTAAAACGACGCTTTGTGCGTCCAGAGCTTCCTGTTCTCTCTTATAGTGTAGATTCTAAATCCTGTAATTACAAGTAGGCAGTTACCTCTCTACTTGCGTTATTGTGAAGATGAGATTTCTATGTAGATGCCTCTATACATAACAAGCTTTTGTTACTTTCACATAAATCTATGTATCTATCAATCAGTTAATTTAAAAAAAAAACTTTCTCTCACGTCTGAGGCCGGTGAGGCAGTGGAACAGAGACAATCACAATGTTTCCTTTTTTGACCTCTGCTGACCACACATTCGGAACAGTATCAGGTTGTCGTGAATGCCTCTTTGGGTTCTTAAAATCACTGGCTGGTACGGAGTATTGTGTTCATCAAACGCGACATTCGCAGAACACCAGCAACTCGTCACGTCTGGCGTCGTTGGCTTCTGGGCGTAATTGTGTAAATTTTTTGGTAACTTTTGCTGCCTCCTTTTTTATAGATTTGGAAGCATTTGGAAAATTTAGATTTTTGCAGTTTTTTTTTTGCACTTTGTACCTGCATTTTTTTTCTTTTCTTACTTATTGTCGGCGCAGGTGTGCATAAAAAAAAAGAAAAAAATTGCTCCTAGGTAAGAAGAACAGCCAGCGGTTTTTTACACTAATGACGATTATTACGTTTTATTTACTAAGTATTCATTTTAAGCACTAGATACACACTTGGTCCAGTAGTAAGCTCATATGGATTCTAAGCGTCAGTGGATCTCTACACCACTTAGAATTATTTTAAATTGCAAGCTTCTCTACAGTATTTGGTATGTTTGGTTCCCGCACTCCGGCAAAAAGTAGGGCACAGAGCATGGAAGGTGAGTCCATAGTAACTGTCGAGGTGGTGATTACCCTGGACATCTCAGCGTCCTGAATGCCCAAAACTGAGCAAGCGCCCCTCAAGCTTCTTGACCGCCCAGTCCTGTTCCCAGAAATAAAAACTCCCAACCAATCAAGGCGACTGAATACAATGTCAGTCCCTCGAATACAGTAGTGTACGCGACTAGGATAGCCGAGACTAAGGCACGTTTCAGATAGGCCAAACTCAATCTTGGCAACTAGTGCAACCTCAAAACTGACATAAAGGCCGAGGTGAGAAATGTTACAGAAACATTATATTAGTTGATGAAGGAGGTAGAGGCAGAGAGGTATAAGAACGGAAAAACGAATGTAGTAGGTGAGAGCAGAAAGGAAAAGGAGAACTTCTAATTGAAAAACTTGAGGAACACGCCTTGTTAATAACGCAGAACGAAGAAAGAGTGGAGCAGCTTACACAGGTCATGGAGAGACATAAGATATCGCTCGAGAAGATCACATATGCGAGAGTAGCGGCTAGTGAAACTAGAAGGGTTAGCCCACAGCAAACCGCAATACACTCGGTTGTGGTCTTCTCGAAAAACGATACTGATTTAAAAGAGGAATTTCTGGCCAAGATAGGGTAGACAAGACAGATTGTGGATGCCAAGGAAGGGTGGGTAAAGGTCGAGAAGGTAAGAAAGGGATCGAAAATTTTGGGATATGGCGCCGAATCGGAGAGGGACAGCCTTAAGGAAAGACTGAAAATGGCGAGCTCGGACAATCCAGACGCTGATATCTTGGACGCCCTAAGGAATCAAAATCGGAGTGTCATTGATGGCATTTCTGAGGAGAACTTCCGTGCTGAGGTTAGTACCTTCGCAGAGCCAGATACTGCTAAGGACGATCTAACCAACTCGGGATAAACCACAGTTCAAGCCAATTTGCAAAGAAGCAAATTGGCAACTAATGAGCTGATGATGTATACGGAACGTAGCGGTATGGCCATAGCGTGTTTGCAAGAGCCTTATGCGACTAAAAATATATCAAACTGTTTTATTTAAAAAAATATATTTTACTTATTTAGAAAACGAATAAAAAATTGAACGTAGCGGGACTCGAACCCGCGCCTCCTTTTTGTTTTTTGTTTTTGTTTCCTAAGTGTGGAATAACACTTTAATAATGTTTAAAAATATATTTTATTTAAATAAAATACAATTTTTATTTTTCAATCACCTATTACCAGCTGTAGTAGAATCTATTATTTAGCAGGTTGGTTAGCTTTTACACAAATGTCCCCACTCAGGTGGCTACTTGCCCACGAAGTTAATAAAAACTATGGAGCGCCGAATATCTTCTAGAGCAGCTGTATCGGGGATGGGACTGTGAAAGCCGCAATAGCGGCTGTCGACCGAGACCTATAAGTCATACAATATCCGGATCTCACTACAAAAAAACATCGTGGTAGTGAGGATCCGAAGTCTGTATAATAACAGTCGCTTCGTATCTTTTGGAGCCGGACCTGCCGATATGCTAGGCTTTTACCTGAACCATCTTCAGTCAGTTATCAAAAACCTGTCAGCGGGGACGAAACAATAAAATCCTAGGAGTCGGGACACAATAAGCGCTACGCTTTACTTCGTGAATCACTTATAGCATTATCCTTTTACGTTTTTATGTTTGTCGCAAATAGACAGACAGACAGACGCTGCTGAGGATTTTTTTATAATATTAATAGATATATTATAGATAATTCTAATACAGGCAGTTGTGGCGCAGCGGCAAAATGTTTAATATACACGCGACGGGTTTTGTGTTAGTTTCCCATTCGGGCTCTGGTAAAAAAAAATCCAAACCGCGACTATTTTTAATGTCTCGAAAATAAAGCCGAATGTGGGAAACAGAGAGTCCTATCACTAATTTTGCTCGGTGAATCCTGCCATGTGTGGAATAACGCCTGAAGCTATAAAGACATTCTATTCATACAGCGCTACTATGAAGTCGTAAAGGTAAATGTACTTTAAGTGTAAGAAACGTGCATGACGTTTCATTTTAGTTGAAATTTTAACCAACTTTAGAATGTCCTTCTCATTAGGAGTAATTTCTTTTACGAGTGCACAGTACTGAGTAAGAATTTTTATAGTCAAATGTAAAATTAAATTAAATCACCAAATTCTAGACTCCTTCAAATAAAGTAATTTAAAGTAAGCGTCTTTTCGTGTTAAGGTTTGAAATACAAAATATTCATCACTGACTTATTTATATTTTTACCAAAATAATATCTTGGGTAGATTCTAAACGTTTAATCAAGAATTTGCTAAAAAGGGGAAGTTTCCCACGTCGATACGATATGGGTATCTTCAAAAATCACGTCTATATCCACCTCATTCTTCATCTGTGAAGGTTGCTCGTTTGCCATGTCATTTCCAAAAAAGAAAAAGCTCTGTATAAATATTATAATATAACCTAATGTAAATTAGCATAACGTTACCCGTAAACCTAAGTATTGTGGTGTTGTGAGTTGGTCTTAGGCCCGTGGACTAAATCTGGTGAGTGAAACCTGAATGCTCCAGCAGATGGGCTGTATCGTCTTGTCGCCGTGGTTTTATATATACCTATGTATAATTTATATTATCGGCTTAATGTATTTTGCCGCGTAGTAAGGAAGGCAGATAAACTCGGGAAATCGCGTAATGATCGACAGAACACTACGTTTTGTCTTCTAAGATAATCTCAAACTTGCGTCATATCCAAATTGTACTGCGACCATCTTGTCTTGTTAAACAAATAAATATGTATAGGAAGATATAAAATTAACTTTCATCTATAAGTGGACAAACTAAGTTGGAGGATGAATTTAATTATAAATTTCCATAAATTGCTAGAAACAAGTAAATAGGTAAAAAAATATTATTACCACAAAGTTATTTAAAAGTCTCGGTTCTTTATGAACAAAGCACATTTACAGTACATTCGCAAGTGTCATCAAATATTTCGTATGTACTCTAAAAGTACACAAAACTGAAAAAAAAATTAAACAAGTTAATAATAAAAAGATTTGCTCAAATATTTTTTTTGAAAAAAAAACGGCCTTTATAGTTCCGTCGAGAGCATCTTAAAACCAAATTTTCAAAGTTTTCGTCCGCCGAGAACAGGTCGCCCCGAGTGACTCAAGTTTTTACCAGTACTTCACTGGGCCGGGTTTAAACGACCGGCTTACAGTTATGTTACAAGATTAAGCGATTTCTGTTTTACTTAAATCGATGCATTTTATCTCAATAATATTCTTCACTTACTTAATTTTGAACAAAAATATGTATTATAGGTATTATTATCTTTATTGAGTAATATATAATAATAATGAATGAAACGATGAGGCCGTTGTAGTGCAGTGGATCAGCATTTGACTATAAGCTCGACGGTTTTGGTCTTGATTCCAGTCGGGGGAATGATTTTATTTTCTTTTTCATTTTGTCAAAGTAATAAATGTCAAGTGACATTTATTAACGAATGTTCTTTAAATATCGATAAAGAAATTTTGATAATTCTTTCTTATTATTAACAATTTGGTCACCCAACAAACAGAAAGCTTAATTTAGTAAAGTCAATCTAAAAATTACTAGTAATCGTTAAATATCACAATTTCCTAGTTTTCCCAACTGATATTCGATTTGAATCAAAAGGAATCATCTCGATATGATTTTAAGTTTTTGAGCAATCTGTAAAATACAAAAAAAACTAACGAAGGCCAGTCGTGGCGCAGCGGCACAAAGTGTGACTGTAAGACCGACTGGTTGTGGGTTCGATCCCCACTCCAGGAGATGAAATGTATATCTAAATTTATATTTCCATTTCTTCGCTCTGGTGTTCAGGCAAAAGCGCGGCGTTGAGTTCTGCCACTCAACACGCATTGCCTCCAGAATTCGGCAGAAAGTGGGGAACGGAGTGTCTGCCTACCCTGCTGTGTGCGGGACACAGCGTGAAGCTGATTGAATTTTAGCACACGTGCATGGAGGTCTAAATAGATATTATACGGATATTATCCTATTTCTATAATATTACATAGGGTCAAACCAGAATAGCTGACCCAAGACCCGAGACCCGAGACTTTGTAAAGATTTAATTAGCAAAAAAAATTGAGAATACGTTTTAATATATTATACGTTCTACATGTGTCGTGGGTACATGTAGAATAACGGATTTTTGTCGCTTGTGTTTTTTTACGGAAAGGACAAAGCAAACGAGCGCACGGGTCACCTGGTGGTAAATGCCACCCTCAACCCCTTGCAACACCAGAGGAGCTACAGGTGTGTCGTTTCAGGTTGTAAGGATGAAATTTAAGTTTGTAACATACTGTTGAGGGCTGGGCTTATTCGTGTAGAACTAAGAAACTAGGGTAGATTTTCAGTCAATACAGAAATAGCTAGAAAAAAATCATTGCACTGGCTCCACGCTCTCCGCACGCACCGCTATCGATAATAACGAACGCATCTCAAGTATATATCAAAGACGTTCCAAAGCGACAATTACACAATGAATGGAAAACTGTAGCGTTTTTCTCCAAGATTCTAACTGAAGCCCTACAAGTGCAATTCAACAGTATGCAACAGCTGCACAGTTCGGAAATTTCGAAAAAGTGTATTCAGTATATTACATGACGTACCGCACCCGTAGGTACAGGTAGGCACTGTAGGTATTTCGAGAAATTATCTCTAAGTGCTCCTCTACACTATCTAATCAACTTAAATGATAAATATCAATTTTTTAACTTCATTAATTTTGTCGATGCATTAATATTCCCGTTTTATTATTATTTACTTTATTTTCTCTATTTATCAGTAATAATACAAATCTCTTATCATCAATGTACATAATTATATTATACAAGCCCATATCAATTTTAAAATAATACACAGATTTATACATATAAATATATACATATGTATGTACATTATTCATACATATATTTTCTAGGTATTCATATGAAACGTAAATCCAAGAAAAGTAATAAATTTCGAATTGATACTTTTATTACGTATAAGGCACCTATTTGTGATATCTTTATATTAAAGTGAGGTAATAACGCGTCACAGTCGCACTTGACACAGCCTGTCACTCTGACGAGACACTCAACTGACACTCGTCCTCCTCTCCGACACAAAAAACAGTACAGACAGTCGTATATAGTTTTCTTTGAACGCTTTTAATAAATAAAAAACAGTAAATAGGTGACAAAATCAATGTTTTTTCTAATAGTAGGTTCATATGCAGTAATTAGAGATTGATAAAACTTTTCAGTATTTTTTTGTAAATAGAATTAATTTGGTAAGTCCATATATCAAATGCACATGCATGCACATGTATCCCGCAACTAGCAGGATAGGCGGAGAACACCAAATGTCTTCCCGTATTTGAGACTCATTGCGTGTTGAGAACAGCAGACCCAGACAACTACTTTTGGGGGATTTTAAAAATAATTATATAGATATAGCCATACAAGTAACTAATGACAAAAATAAGATTTTAGATTTTTTCATCTGTCTGTCTGTTTTTCGTCTTTCACCCTAAAATTACTGGACGAATTTCAATAAAATTTTAATATATTGATTTTAGTCCTCGCCAGCATAAAATCTATGTGTCGCTGAGGACTGATAGTTATTTACTTTAGAAGTCTGAATATCTGATTCCCTAACATATCATCTTGTCTATAAGAGATATGAATATAGTGCCTTAATAAAAGTTGGTCCACTCACGATGAGCACTTTCTACGATATAAAAATCTGCGTCTGATGGGGAGCCCTGACTACACGTTAAAACAAAATTATGAACCGCCCTAGAACAAATTGCTTAACGTGATGAGTAAGGTCTAAGAAAACTATGTAGGTAGCTACATATAAAAATTGAAAATAAAGTATATACTTATAACTTTGAAACTTTTATGTGGTATTACTCAAAGAGTCACATATATGTTTTTTATACCATAACACTACAGACACTTGGTCCATACATTTATTACCTTATTTATCCTATTATTTATCTGTACCTATATGAAGAATAATAAATAGAAGCTTTTTAATATTGAGCCTGTCGTGACGCAGGGGTACAAAACGTGTGACTGTAATGCGACGGTTGTGGGTTCGATTCCCACTCGAGGGAATGAATTATTATTTCTTAATATTTTCAGTCCTTCGCTCTGGCACTAAAACCCGGTGTTCAGTGCCGCCACTCAACACACAATGCCTCGAAAACTTCGGCGGAAAGTGGGGAACACGGAGTATCTTAACAATAGATTCCTTCTAACAGATTATATTTAAGTAGCGGAATAAATGCTACAATGAGATAGGCGCCCCACTTTCTCAAAAATTTATTTACAAAAATAAAACTTAAGAATAGGATTTTTGAATATATTCTACATGTGCCCCAACTCTTTGGAAACATAATCGATTTTATGAGCGAATACATTTGCAGCGGACGCTAAAAATGAAAATTAAAAACTTAAAGATTAGTTGCTTTGTATCTTTATAAGTAGCAATGACTTACATTTTATTTTAATCACGTTAATAGATTGGAACATCAAGACTACAAAAAATCAATGATTGTTTCCTAGATAATCATTGATTTTTTGTATTATTTTTTCTTAAAATTTAGAAAGTCATCTATCCTAAAATTTTCGAAAAATAGATGCCCCTTTATTCCCCTTAGAAGGCTCTCCTTTAGAAGGCTTTCTACATTTCCATATAGAGAGAGCTTCGTTAGAATTTCGTAATTATGTATGTCATGATGATTTTCATATTTAATAATAGATATTGTGTGTACTAGTAAAT
The DNA here is from genome assembly GCA_018249795.1 of Heliconius telesiphe telesiphe. Lineage (NCBI taxonomy): Eukaryota > Metazoa > Arthropoda > Insecta > Lepidoptera > Nymphalidae > Heliconius > Heliconius telesiphe. The sequence goes on along the minus strand of DWLH01002706.1, from coordinate 751 downwards.
AATCGAATTAATAATTCTATCTAAGTTACTTGGAGACAAATTTGGTTGGACTTTTCGTTTATACAATATAAAAGGCGTCTATCCCGCACTGCAGGCATCTATCCTTGTTTGTATTTTTACAGTGGGATAATTATCCATTTAGGAAGACATCTATCCTCAAAACAAGAGTTCAACGAAAAGGAAAATTCTACATAATCCGTAATTGATAAGTTAAAAAAAGCAATTAGTAATGCAATATAAAAAAATATCTAACTAAATTCAAAGAAATTACTCATATAAAAATTATATTTTGAAACTAGGAGACTTTTTCAAAAATTGGGGCATCTATCCTGGTTTTATATATAAGATATTAGAACAAGTGAATGAAGTGGTATACTTGGGAAGTATGTTCAGTAAATATGGAAGATACGATATGGATGTGGAAAGGCGTATTGCTGCCGGTAACAAGGTTAACGGAGACTTAGCTGCATTGATGAGACGGCGAAACGTCAGCGCAGCTGCACGTTTGGCCGTACACAATGCAGTTTTGGTACCAACTCTGTTACACGGCAGCGAAACGTGGGTATTACAGAAGAAGACTGAAAGAAAGATGAATGCCGTGGAGATGCGATCTCTTCGTAGGACATGCGGAGTCAGCTTAGCTGATCGAATCCGCAATGAAGAGGTACACAGAATGGCAGGTACTAGCGAGGATGTCACGGTGAGAATGAAGAAGAACGTGCTCAGCTGGTTTGGGCACGTCGAACGAATG
>DWLH01002705.1:0-10449 GCA_018249795.1 Heliconius telesiphe telesiphe | reverse complement strand
AATCCCTACTACTTGTATATTATAATTATATACTCAAATATAGAGATGTACATAATAGTAGTATTTTTTTAAATCAATTTTTAATTTAAGATTGAGGCCAGTCTTGGCGCAGGAGCACAAAGTGTGACTGTAAAACCGACTGGTTGTGGGTTCTATCCCCCACTCGAGGAGATGAAATATTTACTTAAATTTATATTTTCATTTCTTCGCTCAGGTGTCGAAGCAAAACGCGGCGTTGATTTCTGCTACTTAACACGCAATGCCTCCAGAATCCGGCTAGGTTCCCTCTGCCTACCCTGCTGTGTGCGAGATACAGCGTGAAACTGATTTATTTCCACAAATTGAATGCATTAACAATTTGGAACTATTAGTTAACGATTTCAACATACTTAGTACCTAAATAACAAACATAAAGCCGCCAACGCTTTTTTTCCTTTTGTAAATCAATTGTGGACTTGCTTTAAGTAGACATCTAATATAAAAATTAAATATCTTTTAATTTATTCCTTAAAGGTGTACGAGAGAGTGCAACAGCAATGGCTCGTCTCTGCCAGCTGCCGCCCGCCCACAAGGGCACAGTGCACCCGCGTCGCTCGCCCGCCGCCCGCGCCTCGTCTCTACCACCACCACAGATCATATCACGATCTGTTTCTCCACTTTCACCACATTCTCCAAGTGGAAAGCTGAATTCTCAATGCTCTGCTTTACAGAAGTCCCCTACGAAAACTGCAAATGACGAACAAACCGCAGAAGAATAAAACGAGGGTAGGGAAACTGAAATTATTTCTATATTTATGTATTTTTTGTTACATTTCATTTGAAGTAGAATCATGTTTACTTACTTTATAAGACAACCAACCCCGCCATTTTCTCCAAGTGAGAAACTTAATACCCAATGTTATACTTTAACATCTTCAAAGGAAAATGCTCGTCAAATCGAGTAGATATAGGTATATAAAAATAAAAATAAAACTGAAATAGTTTTATATTTTTATGGAATATTTATTTTTATATATTGTAGATTGAAATGTTTGTGGTGAATACATACTGGAGAATGTGACTACCCTAGTTTTACACTTTAATGACTGACAGATGCTGTTTAATTTATTTAAATGTTATTTTTGTGTGAATTTATTTGTGAAAAATATTAATTTTAAATTTGATAATCAATTATATATAGATCTTAATTATAGCGTCTAGTAATTCTTTGTTGTTGTTGTTTTGAATTATATTATAATAATACGTGCAAGTTGTAATAATAAAATAAATAAATAAATCAGCTTCACGCTGTATCCCGCACACAGCAGGGTAGACAGAGGGAACCTAGTGTAAAGAGTTTCCCCACACTCCGTTCCCACTTTCCGTCGAGTTCTGGACGCATTACGTGCTGAGTGGCGGAACTCAACGCCGCGCTTTGCCTCGACACCATAATTTACAATTATATATTAAAAATATTATATAATATATAATCATATATTAAAAATTATATTATAATATATTTACATAAATAACCTTTGTAATAACTTTTCGCAATATTAGAAATGTATCAATCATAATGAGCATCATAGAACTGCCAAGCTAGAGTAAGCTTTTGTATGTATTTACCGTATCTTACTATATATTAAGATACCTAACTATTTTGATAATATAAAGTTACAATTTGCAACGACCACGCCTATACAAAATATTTCTAATAAGCTTTTTGCTGTAAGTGTCTACAAAGTTGTGACGTATTGAGCGCTGTGTAAACCTAACTCTTTTGTGCCAATACTGTTGTGCCAATTTAAACTTTATTAATAAAAATTAAAATACAAAAAAAAAACATTTTCTTTTATTTCACATGAGTTATTTAATATAGCAAAATGTTATTGAGCCATAAGTACGATATCCGAGACTTAAAAGTACGAAACTAAAAGTACGAAACGAAAGACACTTTCTCTAAACGGACTAAGAAAATATTTATATAACTCGAGAAATATTATAATATTTCTCGAGTGTGCGTCGTTTGTAAAGCTTTTTCTTTTCACTTATACTTCTATATAATATATATTATGTATTATGTAATATATTTTAAAACTACCAACTTGTCCTTTAGTACGCTGCCCACTTCTGGTACAGTTGGCAGATACTAAGTGGTTTAAAAGCTTTTAAACTCCGATGCACAGTACTCATGACACAGTGACATAGTTTATTAATCACACTCGAGAAATATTATAATATTTCTCGAGTTATATAAATATTTTCTTAGTCCGTTTAGAGAAAGTGTCTTTCGTATTTATAAGTGAAAAGAAAAAGCTTTACAAATTTTCTCATATAGCAAGATAGGCAAGAAAACCTATTACTTATACTCTGATCCTTACTTTCCGTCCAATTTTTAGGATTCCGTACTCTAAAAGGAAAAACGGACCTCTTATAGGAACGCTGTTTTATCTCTGTTCTATTACGACCATTTATCTCAAAATCGTGTGGAGATATCAAGTTGAAATTCATATCAAATATTCAAATCTAGTCCCCAAGAGCATAGAATAATGGAGCTTCTAAGTCAACGCGATTAAAAGATACGGGCATTTATGCATCGTTTTTGCCGCTTTTTTCATGAAAATCGTCGCGTAATCAAGACCTATATAGCATACTTCCCGTGGTCTATTACGAAGTGACAATTTCACTTCATGCTAAATTCCATCATTGTAGGTGCAATATAAATGAAGGGATAAATTCGAGAAGTAAAAATTTGTTCAAGTTCATTTAATTTCATACAAAATGATATATAATATAGGCATAAGCCCGCAAACTTAAGTTTTTATAATTTTATAAGTATTACTTCTCGTTGACCTACAATTCTGAAATTATTACGGAACCACCCGTCGGCATACTGATTCACACTTGACCGGTTTTTTTGTGTATTGAGAAGTAGATCTAAGTGCCGCGCTTTATCTATCAGAAAAAAAATTTCTATTGCGCGGGGATCGAACCCAGTTAGGCCAATGCCTGTTAAGTCCGTCGTGGCGCAGTAGAAGTTATTCCACTGCGCCCCGACAACCTTCACAGTAAACTGTTATTATTTTTTATATAAGTGAACGCTAATGGAAGTGACTTAGTCAATAAGGATGGCAGCTGTATAAGAAAAAAAAAGTTTTATTTGTGAAGAATAACTTTTATTTCAATATAATTCTAGTTGTATAATATTAAGCGACATTTCATAGCGATTGTTTTTTAAATTCACCATTTCACCTACCCGTACCATACATACAGTACGGTCGACGAGTCGTGGCCGCCCTTAAGTTAGGATTCCTTAACTTTTACGCACTGTACAAATAAAATAATGAAAAGTAGGACAAATTTTTAAATCATATCTACGTAACCATCTACAACTAACTTCAGTGCAGCCTCTACCGGCCTCGTTGACTGTACTGTACATAAGTATATACGTATCAAATACGTATTTAGCTAAAAAAGGACTTTGCTACGAAACACATGACTTTTTTTAAAATTAATATATATTTTTTAATTTACTGTATGTTGTTACTGTATATATATTTTAAAACATATTTTTTCTTATTTATATAATGTTATTTTCACAAAAATAGTGTAACATTGTAAACTTTAGTAATTTTTATTCCGAGCTTAACGTGATTTAATACACTTAAAAAGTTTAGATAGATATATTTTGGGTAGTATTGGTTCATTCAACAGCATATGTAATATGGATTTGTACTTCCTATTTACTGATTGCAACTATTAATAAAGTAAAAACTAAAAACATTAATGACTTTCTAAAATTATTAACAATGTAAAAAAAATTTTACACAAAAAACATTTAAAAAAATCACCAAATCAACCAAAAAAATATATTTTACAATTAAAAGCAATCAAAAGGCATTTGTAGTGGTCGCGTGTGACCGCCGCGCGCCGCGTTTGACGAACTCTTATCTTAAGTAACATAAATAACTGCGACAACATTTAACTGTTTTTTTAAGACGATTTTATCACAAATTACGTAAGCGATAGTTAACTTAGATATTACTTTCAAAATGATTTTCTAGTAACAGGAACTATTTTCTATTTCCATTTAATTGACTACGTTTAAAAATAAAGCTTATATTATAAAATAGTTACATATTAGTAATAAAATATGTTGTAGAGGCCGCCGACCTTCCGCAACGGCATAGTGTTTGACAGTAAACGAACCGGTTGTAGGTTTGATTCCCATTTAGTAAAGACTTTTTTTTATCTCCTCGGTCTGGTACCAAGGCAAAGCGCAGCGTTGAGTTCCATCATTTAATACCTAATGTCTCGAAAATTAGGCGCAATTAGGTGGAAAACGGAGCGTCTTAGCACTAGGCTGCCTCTGTCTGCCCTGCTATATGCGGGATACAGCGTGATAGCTATACATGATTTAGTCAAAAATATATATACTTGAAGATTTTTCCAGTCTAGATTTTACAATAAATATAAACAATTACATTATAAAAGTTTAACCATCGATACAATTTACTGTCTAATTATTATATAGAACATCTTAATTTATAAATTCCCTCTCGCTCATCACTGTGTCGTAATATTTCTAACACAATACTAAATATCATACATATAAGTTATATCACTCGTTACTGCGAGCGTTTATTCAATTTCATTAAATACATACTAGATACACGCTGTGGCTTTTCTTACTTAAACGAAAGTAAATATTATCATTTAACAGTTTATGTAATTTACGTCACAATAATAATAAAAATGCAACATTTAACATTTTAAATTGACGCAACAGGTTGGGGGTTCGATTCCAACTTGAGGAAATTAAATATTTAATATTTTCATTTTCTCGCTCAGATAGTTGTTGATTGTTGTTGTTGTAGCACAAGCTTGCATTGGCAGGATACAGTGTGAGGGGTTTTACGTGTAAATAAAAAAAGGTAAAAATAGTATTTTATCTTTGTACGAAATTTTACACATTAAACTTGTATAAGTTTTTTAAAGGACAAACGAAACGACACCGAAAAACGAAAAATTAAAAGATACATTCAAAAATACATTCATATTCTATTATACCTACATATTTTCCATGTAGAGACATAAGCCTCTCAAAAAAAAATCAAGCTTATAAGGATTTTTTATATATAAACCTAATAAATTATTTTTAGAAACATTCCACCATAAAAAGAAATTTGAAAATCATCATTACTTCTATCATCTCAATAGACAAAGCAAAAGCGAATGTAATGTGATTTTGAATTTACAGTTTGTGTATAATATATTTTATAAAAATAATCTAATTACAAAAATACTACTCCATTCATTTCTTACATAATACAATATATTTAATTTGCACGAGTTTTTGTTCACCATATTGACGTCATCACTACCCCAAGTTCGCTACAAAACCTGTAAAACCATTTATTAAAAACACAAAAACATCTTATAGACACGAAAATCAAAGAGTTTATCACACATTATCGTTTAATTTAAAAGCATTTAATGTAAATTTTATATATTCTACTTATTTCTCTATAAAAATTGAAATCTTTTCGCCGACTCACAATTATAATACATCCCCTATAAGATTAACAGAATATGAGATAATATTAAAAATAGTCTACGAATAAAAAGCAACATATTTGAGGAATATTACAGCATTTTTTATAGTTAAAATGTAATATACTTCTTTTAAAAGTAATTGAAGCTGTATATACTATTATTAACTTTATATAGCGGTTTCCTTCCGGTCGCGTACCGCCAGCAACACCTCGTGGTAGGCGGGCGGCGGCTCGTCGCAACCTTCTAGCTCAAAATCTAATTCACTCTCTGGAACATATTTTATTTAAGCAAAATAATAACTTGAAACGTAAGTGATTATATATAAAATACTTTTTAATATGATTTATTTAACCTCATACTCTATCCAGCATATAGCTGGATAGGCAGAGAGAAACTAATGTTAAGACACTCCGTTACTCACTTTCCGCATAATTTTGGTGCACTTTGTCTTTCTATCATAGCTAGAAAATAAATATTAAACTAGATTATTTCATAAAAAAAATAATCTATTGGAATCTTTAATATTATAACCACTTGGTACTATTGTCTACCTTTTGTTAGTATTTTTCTATCAATTTATTTATAATTCTAAGACTTAACTATTGAGTCTAATAATAGTGACGTACCGGACAGCGCCCCCGACTGTGGCCTGAGCACGGGCGCGAGCACGTCGCCCGCGCTGGCGTGCCGCGCGCGCCCCCACGCGGCCCCTACGCCCGCGGCCGCCCCCGCTATGGGGGCGCGCCACACGCCGGCCGCGCCGGTCTCCTCTAGGTACGAGGCCTCCCACTCGTAGCCTACCGCCTCTGCAGATTTGTGAAGGAAATGTCGTTATAGTAATTTTATAAATGATTTATCGGAGACATTCGGGACAGTTATATAAGTATTTCGATTCATAATGTCCATAATTCTTCAGTTTCATGACCTAAATGAATAGACAAGTTGTGAAAAATCTTTATATAAAGAAAAAAAAGTAATAATTGAAAATAACTTATATTATATTTATATATGGTCTATATTTAAATAAATACCTAAATATTGGCACAAAAAAAAATATTTTTTTGTAAAAAGATCTTTAATCATATTTGAATTAACATATACATTGATAGATCAAACTCACCTACAGAAGGTGGCGGTGCGGGTATTGTATGTGTATTATAGCTGGAGCGTGACTCCACAGTGTGGTGTATCGCACCAGAGCGGTCTAGCTCTACGTCGCTCATGTTATCGTCAAAACCCGCCACTTGGAATTCCGTCAGAGGCACTAGAGGCTGTCGCTGACGATCCTTGGTCCTGATAGATTCATTCACATTCTGTTTAACCTCTTTCGCCTTATATTTAAACTTCTCTTCGACTTTAATCTCGTTGGAAGTCTCATTAGGACTGGAAGTGTATTCTCCGATATAGAAACTCATAGCACTTTCAGTAACATCTTGATCCTTGATATCATCGTTAAGAGATTCTTTGTTCAGATCTTTCTTGCGTGATGATTTTATATTGGTATAATGTTTTTTACAGGTTTTACTAATTACATTCTCATTGGTCTTATCTTCGAGAGACTCATCTCTATCTGATTTATCAGAAACATCGCTGGCGTTAGAGAATTCATTATCAGACTTCAGTGGTATGTAGAGGTCCTTGGTGGATCGCTCCCAATCGCGCCGGTGCAGGACCTCGTCGATGACGCTGGGCGCGGAGTGGTAGCGCGCGTCGTGCTCGGCATCGCTGTCAACGTGCGACTTGCGGCGGCTGCGGATCTCTTCGTGGCTCCGATGGGCTGATAGCGGCTGTTTCGTATGACCTTCAAATACGTATACGTACATTTTTATAAACAGAATTAGATGTATAAGTAATAATAATCATTGTATTATAATATTTTATTTCCTATAAATTTTATAATGACGTAGTAGATGTTATATTAGAATCCTAATCACTAATAATATTTGAAATTGTTTTTATTATAATAATCACCTGACGTGCTCGGTAGATGCAAAGAAACTGCGCTGCTCCCGATGCGACGACCGAACAACTCATGAGAGCGATGTCGTGTGCTTGACTCTGGAACGTTAAAACATAAAGAAATCTACTCTATTGTAATATTTATTTATTTATTTGCTGGTTTATCACATAAGTACAGTACAGCTTTGTAACATTGGCACATTTATATTAAAAAAAAAATAAACAGTACTATACATATGTTTGTTACGATAAACACCGCATGCAAATATTTTTATGTGAGAAAAAGATTAACAACAATCACAGTAAAATTTGTCCTTACAACTAAAAGTACATTAAAATAAATTCAAAATTGTGAACATAGAAAAAATCCATATATATTTTTATTATTATACTTTATAAGCAAGCTTACTCTTAATTTTACGAAGTGATTCCCAAAAAATATTTGCTGAATATTCATTTTCTAGGCGACATAAACGAGAGACTGGCGAATTAGAGCCCGTTACTGTTCTGCGAATTGGGGCCTGGAAAATATTTTTTTAGCAGAATTTTAAAATACTTCAATCTATCCCTATAAGAAGGATTGCTTTCTGAGATTCCTCGGAATTTTGTTTAAATATTATAGATTTTTTTTCTGAATTCGCTCGATGGGCAACAAACTAGTAGAATAGTGAGGTCTCCAAACAGTGCTACAGTATTCAAGGATGCTGCGAACGTGACTATTATAAAGCATTATTTTAGTTTTTTCTTGTGTAAACATTTTGCAATATCTCAAAATAAATCCAAGTAAGCGCGTGGCTTTCTTAGTAATTTCGGAAATTTGTTGATCAAATGTAAGTTTAGAGTCAAAAACGACACCAAGGTCTTTATTTGTGTCTACTTTCAGTATAGGTACTTCGTTAATATACATAGCAATCACATTTAATAGTATTATATTAAAAGTTACATGAAAACATTTATTAACATTAAGTAACTTGCTATTTATTATATTTGCACCAATTCACCAGTCCATCTAAGTCATTTTGTAGTCTTTGCAGTCATTTTGTATAATATGATATAAAAAAAATATAATAGAATATTTATAAGCTAATTAAAGCGTTTAGATATTTATAGAAACGTTGATAATAAGCACAAATAAAATTTACTAAATATAATACAATATGTATAAAATATAAGAAATATCAAACTCTACATATGTTTGTACATACATTTAAATATAGACTAATATAAATATAAATACGTTGATAAAGCTAACAATACAGATACTATCAAATGAATGTAACATAAAACACACCTAATATACAATATATAATATCAATTACCGTTCGTAATAACAGGTTTTTGAGGATATTTTTCAGAGCTAGAATCTGCAAACAACGATACATACTTATATACAGAGACGTGCGTATTGTAATTATACAAGTACAAATATACATATATATTATATATAAATTGGATCGTGCAAGGTCTACAGCATGCGCATTTAGCTATATGCATATTAAGTGGCAAATTTGAATAGAAACGTATAGAGTCATCTATCTATATACATATCATTAGTAAATGTGAAATAAAGATAATATTACATCTACAAAATTATTGTATTTTGAAATATATTTAAAAGATTTTTTGTTTTAGTGTAATATAATAAAAATATTTGAAGCCCGTTATGGAATCGTAGCGCAGTAGTAGCACAAGCGTTTACCTTTTGTGAGTTCGATTCCTACTCGGGAGAATGAAATATTTAATATTTTCATTTCATTCTTCTGATAAAAAGAAAAGACACGTCATTGAGTTCCACCATTCAACACGCAATGCCTCGAAAATTTGGTAGAAAGTAGGGAACGAAGCGTTTTAACACTAGGTCCCGGCTGCGTAGCCTGCTATATGCAGGGTACAGTTTTTATTAATAATAGATACAATGAAAAACTATGTTTATAATAGTAATTATTAGCATTACCAGATCTATCATCGTCCGGCCAGCAGCACAACCAGCACAACAGCAGTAGCGGCGCGCACACCTCAGCCGCCAGCACGCCGCCTGCGCCGCCCAGCGCGCCCACGCCCAATCCCGCCATCACTACACCTCACTTCTATCTCTATACAATCATATAAACATGTTTATACATATATATAACTGAATTCAACATCGACATCATCAACATCGAATTCGAAAAACGTCACTATATCAACAATTTCTATAACTTGCAGGAAAGTTTTGTCTTTTTAACTCTATGCTCTATCCAGAGCGTAAAGATCCAGATAAATAAGGACAGTTTTGTGATTTATCATTATATATTTTTTTTCCATTTTACAAAGTGTTTTTTACTAAATTAAAAAGGCATTCATAGTGATTAAAATTAAAATTATTGTTCAAGAGTAAATAATTACGAAATTCGCTATGATAGTATTTTACACACATACATAGATTTGCGCTCTACCCTTTGCAGGGTAGTCAGAGAGAACAGAATGCCAAACGCTACGGTCTCTACATACTTTTTTCGTCTCGTCCACTGTCATCAACCTCTTTATACATGCCCTCCGGGGGGACCTCATGCTTTTCACGTGACAATGAGCATCTTTGATACCGTGTTTTCGTAGGTCAACCGAGGTCTCCCCCTTCCTGTCTTACCATTCCCTTTCCATCATAAATCTTTTTTGCTATTTTTCTGCTGCTTCTGCTTCATTCTCACCGTGTCATACTCGCTAGAATCTACCATTCTGTGTATCTTTTAATTCCGGATTTGATTTGATCTTCTCTGCATAAGTGTTATTTTAAATACTGTAATTCTAGAAAAACACCGATATGAACTGTGACCTTCTTTTAAAAATTAAATATTAAAGACTTAATTCAAGTCATTAACTTTTAACATTATCCAATTATAAAATAAACGACCTTTTTTAAGGAAAACAATGCACAAAGCGACTCGAGTCTACAAAATGCAGGCAAAATATGAATGA
>DWLH01002704.1:0-10451 GCA_018249795.1 Heliconius telesiphe telesiphe | reverse complement strand
TAATTATATTTGAATAACTAAATATTTTTAAACCAATGATGCCATAGTAATAATGGTGAAACTTACTTATATCTTTGGACCTCCTGTTGCAACAATTCTATCTTCTCTACAGTGCTTGCTGACTCCCCTTGTTTGCTCAGCCATAACGCTTCCTTTGTACTTAATTCCCTTAAAAATAAAAAAAATAAATAATTAAAAACAAAGATCTTGAAATCTTTAAACAATAGTGTTAAGTAAAGGCATTTTGTTGTATAATAATAGTATAACATAAAAGTGTAACAATTTCTTTTTATCTTCACTTTGTATCCCATACATAGCAAGTTAGGCAGAGATAACCTGGGAAACTAATGTTAATACAATTCATAAGTAAAAAACATACTTTAAATTAATAAAAAAAAACATACTTCATCAGTTCAGCTTCTCTCTCTTGGAAGTATTTCCCTAGAACCTCTAATCTTGTGAGAGCTTCAGAGGCTTGTTGGCTCGTAGCCTGGTAGGACTCTTGTGTAGTTTTCAGTTCATCTGCTAGTTGTACCCTTTGCTTATTTTCTATCTGTATGTAGATTGTTATTACGTTAATACATTGTTTCTATTAATAAATATTTGCTTTTGTTACTATATTAATAAACAATAACTAAATTAACTCATATGCATTTTTTGGCTATTCTATTAAGAGATTATTATTCAAGTACATGAATGAGTTATGGCTCAGTGGTACAAGCCTGTTACTGTAAACGCGACAGTTGTGGGTTTGATTACCATTCTGGGGAATGAACTATTATTTATTAACATTTTAATTTCCCCGCTCTGGTAACAAAGCGCAGCGTTGAGTTCCGTCACTCAACACGCACGTCTCAAGAATTCTAGAGAGAGCAAGGAAATGAAAATATTTAATTATTCAGAAATCGAACCCACAGTTATTACGTTTACATTCACATACTTGTGTCCCTGCGCCACAGCGACGGCCAACATGTAGTAATTTAAATTTTATAGTTCAAATAAATGTATTTAAATATTATTTTAACCTCATATTTGGTCATAAATGTATTTTTCTCTTCCAATGCTTTAGATAATTTTGCTTTTATTTCTGTGTGATCTATTAAAGACGCCACATCTGTATTAGACGATGAGCCAGTTTTGATTTCCATTATAGCATCCTGGAATAAATTAAATAGGTTATTATTCATAATGTTTTAATTACATATAATATTTATTAATAAGTATATTATTTTTATTTTTATTTATTAATAAATATATTAAGAAAACGCCTCTTTGGAAACCGTCCAAGCGCTCTGACCAACTAAGCCACAGCCTTTATCATCGAGCAAAGTCGATTTTTTTTTATGTTAACAACATAACTTTAAAAATATTTATTATTTATTTTTGTTATAGTTATTTTTCCTTTAATTATTATCTTTTTAGCTTCACGTTGTGTCCTCCATAAAAACAGCGTAAGCAGAGAAAACCTGTGTTAAGTGTTAAGACACTCCTTTCCCCAATTTTTAAGACATTACGAGTTGTGTAGCGGAATTCATCGCGGCGCTTTGTCTTATTAACAATGAAATAAAAATAACGTTCCTTACATGTCATTTGTACAGGAAACGTGAAAAGATTTAAATAAATAATTGATAATTTAATAAAAATCTCGACACATTAAACTTTAAAAAAAAAACAAACAACTAGAAAAGAATTATGACTAAAACATTCATAATTAAATCAAACTTTAAAACAAAAAAAAAACTTAATCAAAATTGGTTCATCCGTTTAGGACATACCGATACAAACGTACGTGTTATCAGTTTTACTTCTCTGTGTTCATACAGTTCTCTGTTTTCGTCGGGGTTAAAAAGACTACCTACAAAGCAACTGTTCAAAGCAAATATATAACAAATATTTTAAATGAATCTATATAACCGGATTAATGCCGTATATTTATCATTATACATTTTTGGAAACCCGACGTTTCGAACACTTTGCAGTCGTCCGTGGTCACGGGTAGACTGAGGTAGCATTCGTCTGTCAGTTGACATAATTATTATATCAAATAATTATGTTAGCTGAACGCTAACGGTAACGCGTTAATCCGGTTAAATAGTTTCATTTAAAATGTGCAATAATCGTGAAAATCAAAGATCTTACTCTAAAATAAATAAGTTATAAAATATTCATAAAAGCAAAGTGAATGAATGAAAATAACCTTAAGGGCAGCAATTTCATGTTTTTGCAATTCAATAGTGTTATTAGCATCCGCCAATGTTTGATTGAGTTCCTCAAGTGCTTTTTGTTGGTTTTTAAATTCTTCCAATGACGTCTCGGCTGATACATATTTTAGTTGGAAACTATCTCGTTCTCGACTTACAGCAATTAATTCCTCTTCAAAAGCTTGTATTTTTCCTAGAAAGAGATATAAATATTACAAATACTAGATAATATATTTTTAGATAAAGTATTTTTATTTTATAGCAATAATATACAGGGTGGAAGTGGCTGCACTCCTGTTACAGGAACAGTATATAGGGTAAAATATTTCAAACCCGTACCTAAAAAAAATCAAGATTCATCAACAGTTACGACGTAGGATTATTTTTTTTATTTCAAGATTTTTATCTGTAATGAATAGATACCAATACTCTTATTTACGACTCGATTTCGTGAATGAGACGTGTGTTATCTTGTCGATTTGATATTTGAATTTTGTATTAGGCTTTTATAGAGTAGTTAAAACTGTGCTTTCATTTAAAGTTGTGAAGATAAAAGCATACTGTATATTTCTATACTGAGGCCAGTCGTGGCACAGGGTATCAAAGTGTGACGCTAAACGCGACAGGTTGTGGATTCGCTTCCCACTCAAAGAAATTAATTATTTTATATTTTCATTTTCTTCACTCTGTTGTCGAGGCATAGTGCGGTGTTGAGATACTCTGTTCCCATTAAGATAATTCCGTTTTCCACTTTCCGTGGAATTTTCAAGGCATTGCGCATTGAGTGGTGAAAACTCCAAAAACACAATCACTTCACCAATGTCACATTGTATGGTTGGAGGAAGGACATGGGGAGAATGGAGTGTCTTGACATAATTTGACATAAAAAAAATATCACAAAATAAACACAATTACCATGTAATTCCGCAATTTGTTCTTCTGAATGAGCTCTTTCATTTAAGAGTTCACTTAAAGTATTTTCTACTTCACCCAATGTGTTTTGTAATTCCCCTGCAGTATTTTCAGACACTCTAAGTAATTTCTCATTATCATCTAAGGAACTTCGGAGTCTTTCGTTATTTTCTTTTAGTTCTTGGATTTCAGCTTTCAACGATTGGACCATGTCATCCATGCCGAAGGAACTGTCTTCGATACCAGCCAGTTTACTTTTAGTAGATGTGAGCTCCTCTTTAAGGATCTCACACTCCTGTAATTAGTTATAAGAGAGCCATAATGTAAATTAGATGTATTGTATTTTTCACATGATTACTAAACTTATAATTTTTGTAATTATAAATAAAGTTTTCAAATATTAGTAAATTATTACTATGCTTGTTTGTATTCAGCAATCTACAGCTTCATGCTGTATCCTGCACGTAGCAGGGTAGGCAGAGGGAAAATAGTGTTAAGACACTCCATTCTCCACTTTCTGCTGAATTCTGGAGGCATTGCGTGTTGAGTGGCGGAACTCAACGCCGCGTTTTGCCTCGACACAAATGAAAATATAAATATAAATATAAATGAAAATGAATATTTCATTTCCTGGAGTGGAGATTGAACCCATGACCATTCGATTTTACAGTCACACTTCGTGCCCCTGCGCAATGACTGGCCTTAATCAAAAAATCTACAGTTACTATGATTAAGATTTAAAAATATTGAAAATACGTACGAATAATTCGTTTTTTTTATATGCGGGGTACAGAGTGTCTTACACTAGGTTCCCTCTGCCTACCCTGCTGTATGCGGGATACAGCGTGAAGCTGATTTTAAAAAACATTATGGTTAAAATAATATCTAGATATTCATTCAACCACCTCAATTTTGCCAATAATTAAGTTGATTGCAATTGAAGTGGTTTCATACCTATTTAAAATACTGTAATATAGATGTTTAAATTTCAATAAGAAACAATAAAAATAATGAAGATAATTATAATATTATGATTTACCTTTGTTGAAAATAACAATTCTCTTTGGAGGTTATTTATATCACCAATCAATCTACCATCTTGCCTTTTGCTTTCAATATAATAATAACCAAGAATAAATAGTACAACAGAACCCGCTGTGGTTAATAAGAATGTAAGAAGACGATTTTGTTTGTTGAAACTTTCCCCATCACAATAATCTTCTGTAAAACATGTTTCACCTGAAATATTATTAGGGAATTAAATTTTATACAAAATATTAAAACAATGTTACATTGGTATAGTGATTAGCGCTCAACTGGCACATTCAGATTGTTATATTTAAAAAATAAGAATATTAATATAATTTTTTATCAAAATTTAAGTATAAAATATGATATGTATTAATAATGGACTGGGTAAGCAGGGAGAACCTAGTGTCTCTGTCCATATTGGTGATATTGCATGTAACTACTACTAAATGCCATACCTAGTGAAGAAGTTTCCTAACAGTGTGGAAATGAAAATAATGTATTCTCCCAAGTGGAGACTGAAGATATAGCCATTGTGGTAATAGCTTTAGTCCTGAAAGGCTTTTAACTACGTTAAAATAAAACATATTAATTCATGTTGTTAAAAGTAACTTACCAACTGAAGGGAAAAGTGCACTACTTTCCACTTTGGTTCCCATAACCATATTATAAGTGTGGAATAAGTACTTGACAAATGAGAAACTTTCATCATTTTCATTTTTAATGTGTATATTTTGAACATATTCTTGATTAAAAATTGGCTCAGGAGGTAGTTCAGTAGAAGAAGGCCACATGTCTGATAATGTTGTATATATATTTGATATAAATCCTTCATCATTATTATTATCCTGAATAGGGGTAGCTTCTGTAGGCTCATTGAAAATTTCCTCTATTAAGTTTTCTGTAGACATTGTCATGTATTCTGAAGTCAGTGGAATCTCCTCTTCTTTGGGAAGTATAGATGCTTTGGTTGAAGACTCTGTTAATGTATAAGCCTCAGTTATTGTTTCTGATAATTCAACAATGTTAGTTTGTATATCAGATATGACACTTGAAACTTCAACAGGAGACTGGCTGACTGAGATCTTATTATCTGCATATAAGCTAATATCAGCACTAGGTATAGTTTCTGTATATTCTTCATAAGTATTTAGAGGCACAGGATTACTATCCACCTTGTTTAAAGATTCTTGTTCGAAGTCCAATATTGGATTTGTATTTTCACTTAATACATCATTTTTTTGGTTCTCAACAAGCTCACCATTTACATTTTGTGCATTATTCTCAGCTTCATTGCTCACAATGCCAATGGCTTCACTGTCAATTGTGATATCTTCAGTTGAAGGTTTTTTAGGAATTGTATCAAGTTTTGATGCTAGGTCAATAGTTTCCACAGTAGCTAGTAGTTGTGGACTATTGTTTTGCAGTTGTGGAATTTCTATATTACTACCTAACTTTGTGCTCAATGTAGAATCTTCACTATTGACATCAGATATAGTTAGGTCTTGCATTTGCACTTTATCATTTAAATTTGATTCAGCTGATATATTTCCACTATCTACAGCAATATCATTTTCTAAACTTAAAGAGTTAGTGTTTGATACATCTTCTTTTAGTGTATTGGAAATAGGTGTTTCATAATCATCATTATTAGGTTCCTTAATTGGTACATGAGTATTTATATTTACATCAGGAATTTTCTCAACTACAGCATAACTGTTTTGAGGTTCCTTTTCATATTGTATATTTTTACTAATTATTTGAGAATCACTATCAGCAATAACTGAGTTGCTGCTTGATATTATTTCCTGCTCTGGAATATTCAAATTTTCAGGAGCCTTTACAGTTGTAGAAAAATCTTCACTTAAAACATTTACATTATTAGTATCTGCAGAATTTTGGCTCTCAACTATATTTTGTTTGGGCTCTGGAATACTTTTTAAGTCAGGTGAAGGAGTAGTACCTAGCTCTAAAGGTAAATCAACAGGTGATGTGATTAATTCTTGCTCTATTGGAGATGTTGAGGGTTCAGTTGTGAAAATTGTAGTGCCTTCGAACACCTCATGTGCTTGTTGTACCTTATCAGGCTGTACATCAGTCTGTTTACTTTTTATTTGAAGTGGAAAGATTAGTTCTGCATTCGCAAGTTTCTTTGATTCTTTTAAAAATAAAGAATTTACAAATCCTGCTTTACCATTTATATTTGCATACCAAATATCTGGATGAGTTCCAGCTGATTTCATATAAATAATAGCGTCGGCATTAGCAGAGAATGATATAAGATCTGGATCACCGCTATTGTATTTCATTAACGTCTTTGCCTTGGATATTGGTTCTGAAAAAACACCAATGATGTCAGTAGAAATTTTAAGGTCCATAATTTTATAAAAATATATACAAAAGCATAATATTAATTTACATTTCCAAATGTTGTTAACAAAACTTTAAACATTTACAATACTAAACAGATTGTCATTCACTTACGACTACAATCTTCATTTACACATCTAACTTTATCAGGTAATCTGCAATTGCATGACGAAATAAATAAAATTAATAAACTATATTGAAGCACAAACATTTTTGCATTATTGTTAACATTCAAGTATAAATAATAAATAATTATTTAATAAAATTCACTAGCACAAGACGGTAGGCCACATCATCTGTCAATTTGACATATGTTTATTCGTTCGGATTTTCAGAATACAGATTATATATTAAAGAATGGGCTGTTAA
Organism: Heliconius telesiphe telesiphe; assembly: GCA_018249795.1. Lineage (NCBI taxonomy): Eukaryota > Metazoa > Arthropoda > Insecta > Lepidoptera > Nymphalidae > Heliconius > Heliconius telesiphe. Next base: position 3,570 of record DWLH01002704.1, on the reverse strand, counting down.
TCGCAGCTCCTTTTAAAAACGACACCTATATACTAAAGTCAAATACATTATTTACACGCAAGTTATCGTATGTAGATACTACGATGTCATTAAGGACAGTTTAATTTATAAATTTTATTCCTGATTATATATCACATGAGGACAGAAATAATTAATTTAAGCAGCAAATTATCATCAAAATTATGTGTACAGTAAAATAAGGTCTATAGGAAAAAAGGTTTTAATCATAAAAACTGTATATTGAAATAGTAGTTACTCTATAACTATTTCTACAGTATATATGAGTAAATGAGGATTTTAAATATTTTTAAAGTGTTATTCCACACTGAGGAAAGAAAAATAGAAATAAGGTGCGGGTTCGAGTCCCGCTACGTTAAAATTTTTAAATAAGTATAAATGAGGATTGTTTTATTAACATTTTTTTTTTATTTCAGGTAGTCTTATTTTCGAAAATATAGTTTCTGTAATTAAAATAACTATATTGAGTATAAATTTAATTTGTTATAAATAACTTTTTGTTATAAAGAGTTAGGCGTTATTCGAATAAAATTTATCTAAATAATCATTCGAATAAATTATTTACTAATAATTTATTTGTTATTTGAAATAACGAATAAAATCTTTTTAAAGCCTTCTTTTTTATTTATATCATATAAATCAAATTTGGAAGGCATATTAATTATTAGTTGGAAATAAAAAAAATCAATAAAACATGGAAATAGATGCCATTAGCAATTAAGTAACTATTTTAATGTAATTAATGATTAATGAATAATGGTCATATTCACATTAATCGAATAGTGAATAAAACATTTATTTATTGTTTGAATAATTTTTGTTTTAATAAATTAAATTATTTATTATTCGTGAGTGATTACAAAAACGAAAAATTAATTCGTTATTCGTCATCATTAGTATTAGATTTGCTATATTTTTGTTTATAGATATTTTCTGGGAGGGGTCAGGATTTTAAAGTTTGTTTTTTTTTTTAAATTTATCTGGGCAAATTTTGTTGTAAGTAAAATTTTTAGGGTGCTGGGGCCCACCAGACTATTCTGGGGTTCCCACTGTGTTAGTACCCTTTCCACCGTATTTTATGAGACATTACAGGTTTTGTCTTTTTACCAAAGCGAGGAAATGAAAATATTAAATAATTTATTACCAACTGGGAATCAAACCGATAACCGTTTCGTTCACATTCACACGCTGTGCCACTGGCACGCGACGGCCTCAAAAATGTACAATGATTTAAATTTATAGGAAAGAATGAATTTAGAAAAGAGGAGCTGCAAAATGCTGCTCTCCGTTGTCAATAATTCTCGTCTGTTTCAAATCGCTGCTCTTAATTTCTAAGCTCAATGTTTCCTATAATTTACAATTATATTGATTGTTTTTTTTTCTTTTGAACCAATGAAAAAACATTACATCGATCCATCGAGTTCCTCCGGCCGCCCTCCGGTGGTCTTATTTTATTTGTTTTTAAATTTGACGTATAATTGCGCTAATTTATATGACCAAAAACTAAAAAATCTATTATATGAAATGTAAAAATTTTACATGGAAAATAAAATCAGAATAAAATTTATCAATAAGCTTCACGCTGTATCCCGCACACAGCAGGGTAGACAGAGGGAATCTAGTGTTAAGACCCTCCGTTCCACACTTTCCCCTGAGTTCTGGAGGCATTGCCTGTTGAGTGGCGGAACTCAGCGCCGCGCTTTGCCTCGATACCAGAGCGAAGAAATGGAAATATAAACGTAAATAAATACTTCACTTCCTCGAGTTGGGATCGAGCCCACAAGCAGTCGATTCTACAGTCACACTTTGTGCCTCTGCGCCACAAGTGGCCTGGTAAATAACAAAAAATTGAAGTAATACAACACAATATAATTTTCGAAGTGAATTATGGTTTAGTTCTAGCTTTTTAATAAAAAAATAATAAATATAAAATATATATTAAAAATATACTTTTTTTATAAAAATATAAAACCTTATCAGGGTATTAAAATAAATTAACACGTTGCTATCTTTAAAACGGTTATTTAATCAACACAAATAATAAAAAAAATTGCAATGTCTGTTCAATCTCATATTTCGTTAATTAATTTATCAAAACAGTTTAAATTTGAGATTGGTAAGTAAATAATAATCTGTAGTATTGAATAATTTAAGGTTATATTAATTATTTATAAATAATAGTTATACTGATATATAGTGCATAACAAATATATATTATTATATTTGCATTTGTTTTTCACACTATATCAGTATGCCGTTCCATTTTTTTTTCTGTGATTTATTTACCAAGTCTCTAAATCTATTTTTATTTTTTTAAGCTAAGACTAATCCTGAGCATTTTATCATCAAAAATGTCAGTTAAATCCAAAGTTATACGTATATACCTATTTCATATTACATATACATATAAAAAATTACTATAAACTAGGTTATATTACAATAGTTAAATATTTTTTTTAAGATGAAGAAATAAAGAAAAAAATATGCTTTGATGAAACTTTAGTAGTCAGTTGTGCTCATTACGAAGGTTCTTTTAAAGATGACTCTACTGATTCTAAATGGTCCTGCAGTAATTCTTCGGAGAGCAAATTATCTCAAAGAAAAAAGAGTAGTAAAGTTGACGCAGTAACTAATCTTAAAGAATTGCCAAATGTATCAGAAGAAGTAAATGAAGAAGAAAGCGATTTTCATTTTTATTTTTTTCCTGATTGTGATCAACCAATTCCATCAAACGATGATAAAGCAAGCTTGATCATAGTGGATGGTTTTCCCAAAATTAATAAAATTGAAGAACCGCCATATTGTACCTGTGAAGTGGATAAAACAGGTAAATGCCCTTGCCATCTCAAAGTGCCATGTGAATGTGGTGCAAAAAAAAAAGATGAATGTACTTGTCATCAATTAGAAAACATTTGCCTCTGTGATGAAATCCCCCAATTAAAATGTAAATGTAAGCCACGCAAAGTATGTATGTGTTATCCCGATGGTAAACCGCGGCCCACTTGCACTTGTGGTAATATTGATAAACCGTGTATTTGCCATCCTGATAAATACCCTTTTCCTATATGCGTTTGCAATAATAAAGTACAAAGCCCTGTTAGCAACCAAGAATCGAACAGTGAAGACAAAATATTAGAAGAAAATGAAATTGAAAGAGATACTGACTATTGCGAATGTCAAAAACCGGCTCCAAAACCTATATGTCGTTGTAAAAAGGGTAAAGAATGTTTATGCATAGAAGGCACATGTCTTTGTGATATGCAGTCAATATGCATTTGCGATCCTACAGAAGAAGACGTTGCCTGCGAAGATGATGATTCGAAAACTATTTGTAGTTGTCCTATCGAACCAGAATGTAAATGCTATGGTAAAACTCCCGACGATTGTGCTTGTTTTCCAAAACCAAAATTGTGCACCTGTGATAATGCAGAAAACTGTATTTGCTTCTCGACGTGTGAATGTAAAGAACCTTGTCTTTGTGATATGGTAAAGAAGGAAAACATTTGTGTGTGTGAAGAAAAAAAAATCGAAAGTGAAGAATCGTTTGTTGAG
>DWLH01002703.1:0-10454 GCA_018249795.1 Heliconius telesiphe telesiphe | reverse complement strand
TCCACGAAAAGTCTTGCGGGATTTTCTGTAACACTATTTACCAGAATAGAGGCGATCGTTCGGACTTTGATTTTTGCGTCCCTGGTGCAACTAAAAGGGATCTTACTCCTGAGGTCCTCGGCTGCCTAACACATAAACACATAGTTAAAATAACACATAGTTGCCTGGAAAATGACTGCCGCAAGCAAAGGTTGCCATCATTTGAAATATTTTATTCCGGTTCCGTTTGACTAAAGACTGATATAGACTGGTATATCCGTCTGAGAATAGACGATCAAATGCGCGATCAGCCTTATGTTTTAAAGTAAAATATTATATAATAGAAGGTCAATCTTAAAATCAATGTTGATTCTAGCTGTTCACCTGTTAAATGATGATTTTAATCATATTCATTACATACAGAAAACTATTTAAAGATAAAATCATGCTTATTTTTCAAGTGAAATATTGAGTGTTTGCTAAATCTGTCTTCTAAATACTAATATCATTTAAATTATCATTTTAAAACGACTAAATTATCTAATTTAATAAATGTTTACAAATATCGATTTACTATAAGGTATTAATCATATCATGTTTCCGGAAATGTTTTTTTTTGTTTTTATGGAAGTTACATTGATTACCACGATAAAATCCAAAAAGATGTACCTGCAGACCCGAAGCTATTACCATACCAAAATTCATTTATTTTTGACCAGTAGTTTATGCGTTATTCGCGAACAAACTAACAGACTGACAGACAAAAATTCTGATAAGTTGTTTTTAGCTTTTATTATCAATATAATAATCGTAAAACTTAATATACTTTTTATATTTTTTCCTAATTGTATGTCGAGTTGCAGAAATCTGTCTCTCAACAAAACCTACCAAATTTTTACGTATTGGTAGAAAGTGATAAAAGTAGGAAGTCACTAAGCTTCTCTACGCTTATTCTGCTACATACGAGAATTGTGTCAAGTAAAAAAAAATTTAATGTCAACTTCGAGACCTCATGCTTTGAAAAATCATAGGGGATGTATCTACATGGGCATATAATATAGGTACATATCGTCGCTTTGTGGTGAAGTCAGTCCAGCCACATCTTAAGCATAATCATCATCATCATCGCAACCATTTTCAGGCCTATTACACATGCTGGTCGTAGGCATTCCCCAAGGATCTAGGATCACGAAGATTAGTCCTGCGATGCCTGCATCCAGCAACTTCCTGCAACTTAAGCATATATAACTCAATTTCATCTAAGTTGTAACTTCATTCTCTATACCTTCAAAACGACTAGTTTAGTGAAGTATAATGTCTGTGTACAAATAATTCTATTCAAAATTAAGATTCATTAAATAGATATCCCAAATTCTTAGCACACTTAAAGATTTCAGTGCCACAGTAACATAAATAAATGTGTCAAAAAGTAAATATTATATTTATATTATTATTATGGGTACAAGGAGCATTCTAGGCGAAAGCCTTACGGCCCAACATCGTCTTATTTTCATGGACTTTAACGTCACTCCGAAGAACGAAGTAGCCGAGAAATATAGGCCTCGGATCGAGTGCTGAGTGAGTTGCTGAATGAACCGATGCAAACCAACTTCTTGGCAGACGTGAAAAGTCATAATCTTTTGACTAAAACCGAGACTACACAGGATGCTCGGGATCAAACTCAGTCGGCAGTCATTGTGGTGGGTAGACAAGTTTTTGGCGTTTCTAAGGGAGGACATGTCAATGACAGGGAGTCATGGTGTTGGAATGACAAGGTGCAGGAGGTGACTCGTGAAAAGAAAGCTAAGGAAATTCTCTTAAAGACAGACTAGAGTACACATTAGCGAAGAGTGCCAGTAAAAGAGCTGTAGCCAGAACCCGCAATGAGATTTATCACCGCTATGAGATTTATCTTCGCTAATGTGTAAACTTCTGTGGAGGGTCAGAAGCTCATTTACAAACTGGCACGTTCCCGAGATAAAGCGATGCAAGGTATCGCAAAATGTCTTTGTGTCAGAGATCCACGCATGCTGTACCACTTACCACGATTCTACTTCTATGGTTAGGACTACTGTTGGCGACACTAAAACCTTCCAGATTACACCAGGGCTCGGCTATTAGTCCATTCTTATTCGATGTAGTGCTCGATACTGTCTCGGTTCACATCCAAGACCAGCATCCATGGCTGATGATGTATGCCGATGACATAGCACTCATTGACATGAACCGACTGATGATGGAGCGTAAAGTGAAACTCTGGAAGGGTACCCTTGAAAATGGTAGTCTTGAACTAAATGTGTCAAAGACCAAGTACTTGGCCTGCACGAGCCCGGACTCCAGCACTATCCATATAGGTCCTGATAAGCTACAAGAGCGTCGCTTGAGATGGTTTGGCCACGTTACACGCTTGTCTAAGAACTATGTCGGATGCAAGTGCCTTGCTATATCAGTCGCTGAAGTGAGACCTCCCGGACGCCTAAGGAAGCGCTGATGCCGGACATGAGAGCCAATGGTTTAACCGCCGAGGACGCTAAAGACCGTGCAAAGTGGAGTAGGTTGAGTAGGAAGGTGGATCCTGAAAAAAGCCGGGATTAATGCCAGGAAGAAGAAGATTGAGACCAGTTATAGCGCAGGGGCACAAGTGTCTGAGTCCAAAGAACGAGTTCCCCTTTTGCTCGAGGAAATAAAATATTTTAATTTCTTCGCTTTGGTGTCGAGGCAAAGCGCAGGGTTGAATTCCGCCACTCAACACGCAATGCCTCCAGAATTCAGCGGAATGAGGAGGAGTCCCTTAACACTAGTTCCCTTAACTTCCCTCTACCTACCTCGATGTTTACGGGATACAGCGTGGAGCTGATGTTTATCTATATTTTATTATTAAAATTTACTAATATAATCAATAAACTGTTGTGTCACCTGTATCAAACCGCTGTGGCACTCCAGGAAGTAGTCAGAAGGAGTGAAAAAAAACTAATTATTAAAGTATCATTCAGAAATAGAATATTCTTCGCTTCACGTTTCACGCTTTATCCTGCATATAGCAGTGAAGACAGAGGATTCCTAGTATAAACTCACTCCCACGCATTGCGTGGTGGAACTCATTGCCATATTTAGTCTTCTTACCAGAGTGAGGAAATGAAAATATTTCGTTCGTTCGAGGGGAAATTTTAGAAGTTACTATTTTTTTAGTCCACCAAGAGATCCTCATCTTTTTTACGTGACCTTTCTCCAGTATTATTGTTACTGTGACCTTAAAGGTCAACTGAAGTCTTTCCCTGCCTCACTTATAAATCAAATCAGCTTCACGCTGTATCCCGCACACAGCAGAGTAGGCAGAGGGAACCTAGTGTTAAAACACTCCGTTCCCCACTTTCCGCCGAATTCTGGAGGCATTGCGTGCTGAGTGGCGGAACTCAACGCCGCGCTTTACCTCGACACGAGAGCGAAGAAATGAAAATATAAATGTAAATAAATATTTCACTTCCTCGAGTGGGGATCGAACCCACAACCAGTCGATTTTACAGTCACACTTTGTGCCTCTGCGCCACGACCAATTCAAAATCAATCTTCTTCTTCCTGGCATTAGTCCCGGCTTTTGTCAGGATCCGCCTTCCTACTCAACCTACTCCACTTTGCACGGTCTTTAGCGTCCTCGATGGTTAATTAAATAAATCTTTTTCATTAGCACATTATTACAAAATTCACTTAAAACTCGCTCCCAATAAAAAAAAAGTTCTTAGAGATTCGCGATCCAGTGCAAACGAGTTGGAAACGTCACGTCACGTCAAGTTCATTGCCCGAATTCTATATATAATCTGGGAGATGCGTCATTTGAAGCCGGTGGCGGTGGATGCAGACAAAAAACAACATCTACACGTATTTTAGATGTAATAAAGCGGAAAAATGGTGTTTAATATATTGATCTTAATTATTAAAAATCGTACAGTAAACTAGACTAAAGCGTGAAGCTGCACGCTCCACTGGCTTTTCAGAACATTGCAAGCTGAGTGGCGAGACTCAACGCCGCACTTCGTCTACCAGGGCGGGGAAATGAAAATAAATTAAATATAAACATTGCCCCAAATCACAACGACGTTCTCAATCTAACGATGCTGGTTATATAGTTATCTATAGATTATTTTAGCTTCACGCATTTCTTTCTATCTACATATATTTATCTTTTGTTTTCTGATCAATTTTGAAACATTGCATATCTAATAGTAGAAACCAACATTGCTCTATGTCTTACAAGAATAAGAAAATAACACAATCTAGGGGCGCGAGGAAGCTCTGGCTGAAAGTAGGCAGGATTCACTTTTTTTTTAGCTTCACGCTGTATCCCGCACATAGCAGAATAGGCAGAGGGAATATAGTAATCTAGAATTCTCGCCGAAAACTCATCATCACGTTTTGCCTAATTACCAGAGCGAGCTAATGGAAATATTAAATATTTCATCCCTCAGAATGGGAATCGAACCCACAACCATCGCGTGGCCAGGCGCACGCTTAGGGTACAAGTGCGACACGGCGGCCTTAAAATGATTAACTTGATAATATAGCCAATATACATATATTGCCGTCCTCGATAATCAAACTATACAACACAAAAAGATTTTTTCAGTTTAAACTAGTTGTTCCGGAGATTAGCGCCTTCAACCAAATAAACTGTTATTTATAGTATTAACAATAAATTATAAAAATATTAAAACATTTAATAAACATTACATCCATTTATATAAAACGGTGTCGAGGCAAAGCGCGACGTTGAGTTCCGTCACTCAACACGCAATACTTCCAGAATTCGGCAGATAGTGGGGAACGGATTGTCTTAAGACTAGGTTCCCTCTGCCGACCCTGCTGTGTGCGGGGTACTGCGTGAAGCCAATTTAATATCTATTTAATAAAATTAAGAACAAAAAAAAATATATAAATATAATGTCGATCGTGGCGCAAGATCACAAGCGTACGACTGTAACCGCGACAGGTTATGGTTTCGATTCCCACTCGAGGAAATGAAATAAAGCGCGGAGTTGAGATCCGCCACTCAACACGCAATGATTCCAGAACTCGTCGACAAAAATTATATATTATTCGCAATAAAATTATGTATGTACAGTATTCATATTTAAGGTATCGTCGGCGTTCCTTACAATGCCTATTGTGTATGAAATAGGCGCGATCGGACCAACCATAGCGCCGTCCATTATTTTATGTAAAGATATAACGTTCATTACAATTTCATAGCCTAATTACGTATTTGAAAATGTATTCTATCAAGCACAGTGGTTTGTTGCTATGTGTATGCACTTTTAATAAGCGTAGGTTCGGTAAAAACATGTTTTTTTTTCTAAAAGTAAGTACTTAAATAGGCCGTCGTGCTGCGGGGGCGCAAGCGTGCGACTATAAACGCGACGGTTGTGAGTTCGATTCCTACTCGCGCAGATAATAATAATAATAGCTTCACGCTGTATCCTGCATACAGTAGGATAAACAGAGGGAACCTAGTGTTAATACACTCCGTTCTCCACTTTCCGCCAAATTCTGGAGGCATTGCGTGTTGAATGGCGGAACTCTACGACGCGCTTTGCCTCAACACTAGAGCGAAGAAATAAAAATATAAATTTAAATAAATATTTCATGAAATGAATTATTTAATATTATCACTTCCTCACTCTGGTAACGAGGCAAAGCGTGGCGTTCAGTTCCACCAGTCAACATGCAATACCTGTCTGAATTCAGCAGAATTTTTTCCCCATTCCCCATTTTTCGCTGGTTTTGTTACCAGAGTGAAGAAATAAAAATAATTCTTACCCTTAAATGGAAATGAACCTAACCGTCGGGTTTACAGTAGCACGCTGTACTGCGTCGCCACATCGGCTAATGGATACACATCGTACTTTTAAAATGTTAATAAATTTTTAAAGTAATAATTAATATTTTACTTCTGATTTTGCTAAATTTGATTATTAAGAACATTTTAAGAAGAATTTTCTTAGTTTGCAAATGGTTGACTTAAGCAATATTCATTCGAGATTTGTAGGCCCAAGCATTATACCGATAGAGACAGTATTGCACCATTAGGATGAATGTTACTCAACTCTCTTAAAGATCTTTGTTTTTCCTATTTATTGTTTTATGAACGGACAAAGTAGGTATGTAAGTCAGTCACCCTTAGCGCAATGCCTCCAAAACCAATGAAAAAAAACCGGACAAGCGCGAATCAGTCTCACCCACTCGGGGGCTCCGTACAAAAATTGGAAACATTGCCTCACTTGAACTTGGCTTTATTACCAAATTTTGCCCTAGTTTTAAGGCTATTATTTTTTAAGATTTAACCACAAAAGTATCATTTCAGACAACAAATGTGTAGTTTTTTTCCCTGAACTTGTACTACCTGTAGATGGTAGCTGCAAAATTTAAAACCGAAAGTACCCTATTAATTTTGATTACCTTTATAGTGTCGAAATATGCGCCAAACAGATAGACGGACGAACGGACAACAAACTGATCTTATAATGGTTCCTTTTCTCCTTAAGAGGTACGAAACCCTAAAAAATGGAGTCACTAATTCCAAAAAATTATCTGTTTCTGTGAGTGAACATATATAATAATGAATAATATGTTCACTCAGGGAAGCGGACCTCTTCGCTGATTTATAATAAAAACAGTAAATTTTTTAGTAAAAACCAGTGTTTACAAACTAAATTAAAAACAAAACAAATTGTTTCCACGTCATATACACAATACTTTGTGTCCTCAAAGACCTGTCTTAGGCCTTATGTGATACTTGGAAAGACCGAGGTAAATGAGGCAAAAAAAGATTGTTAGGCTAAGGCCATCGTCATGGGCGTAACTAGAGATATTTGAAAAAGGGAACTGCCCTCCAGTGATGTAATGAAAATGTGTAGCGATATATATATATATATAAGAAATTTTATGTATATCTATATATTTATTTCTATATTGTACATTGAAGTACACATTGTACTTCAAATTATATGTTAACAAAAAAGTCGCATTTCTAAATAAAAAAAAAAACTATATTTTACAGTTATCATTATTATTTAAATATTTTATCCTTAAATGTAGGACAATTTAATAAAGAGAAATAGGTCACAACGATCGCCGACAAATGGACGGATATTCTATATTCAGAGAAGTATTAAACACCCACGCTCCTCTTATCGGTCATAAAGAGGTCAAACAACTATAAGCCTAGAATAGTAATGACTAGGTATAGGGTAGGTTTTTCTGGGGTTTTAGCTGTGAATAGATATTGTGTAAAATTTTTTTTTCTTAATAATATTATTAGGATGGGCACAAGACTATTCTGGGGTGGACACGGAGCACCTGGCCCTAAATATTCCTACGGCCATGGCTGTATACCGTATATAGTAAGTTAGGCAGGAAGAATCTATTGTCAAGACACTCTGTCCACTACTTTCCGCTAAAATATGAGACATTGCACGTTCAGTGACGTACCTCAACTTTATCTTACTAGAGGGGAAACGTAAATATTTAATTCACTGACTGGTAATCGAACCCACGACTGTCACATTTACACTGCGGTCTCCAATATTATAATCTTTCATGGTATAATAAATCTACTTCCATATTTAATATTTATCAAACAAGCCGACCATCTTCGATATCCTGTAAACTAGACACCCGTGGCGAATTTATATTACTAATTATAATTACAAATTTAAATTAATATTTCATTATATTTTTACTACATAAGCACTTTTACTTAGTTTGCTTAGCTACTGTTTAATTGTTTTAGTTTTGTTATTATAAAAGTGTATGTCCTGACGCAGTGGTACAGGGTCAGACTGTAAAATAAATAATTATAAATTCGATTTCCACTCGGAGGAATGAATATTAACATTGCCTCTGTTAAATCTAGAAAGACAAACCGTGTCATTGAGTTCTGTAAAGCAACGGATATATGTGCAATTTGGATGGAAAGCAGAGAACAAAGTAACCTGACATTAAGTTCCCTCTGTCACCATGTCGGTAGAGGATAAGAAAAAAACTCTTCAACCAAGTACCTAGTACATAATACATATAGGTATAGCCATGATCACAAACGTGAGACTGATACGCAACGATTGTGGGTTCGATTCTTAATTTGGGAATGAAATGTTTAATATTTGCATTTCCTACGCGGCGCTGAGTTACGCCACTCAATACGCAATTTTTTGAAAATTCTTATTTCTTAGTGGGGAACGGAAGTGCCTTCCTTATGAGAAATGAGTGTCTTAACACTAAATTCCCAGGATCTCGGTTCCCATATACGGAACCCAGCATGAAGCTAAAAAAACTGAGGGAAAACTTTTAAAAATACAAAGAAAATCACAAATTAACAACCGCACCACGCTCCAATTATGATCAACAAAATATTTAATAGTTCTGACACTAGCGGCTTTCATATCCGTTTCGCTCAACTGACTAACACATGTTTTTACATTTATAGAAAACTGTATGCGGATATCAAATATACTACATAAATTTATAAAGCAGAATAGTTTGTTTGGTTGAACGCCCCAATCTTAGGAAGCCTTAGGAAAGATTTTTCACTTGAACTAGCGGCTTTTGAGTATATGGTTTGAATTTCAACTTGATATCTCTAAGGGTTCTCGAGATACAGACAGACAGACGGACAGACCGTCTTACCGACGGACAACAAAGTGATCTTATGAGGGTTCCTCTTTTCTTTAAAAGATACGTAACGTATTATGAAATTAATTAAATTTTATTCGAAATTAAAATATATAATAAACTAAGTAGTATCATCTTAGCGCTAGGTTTTGGTGACGTGACCGGACGGACATCCGGCTCGATGCCGAGTTTGGAATATTGTATATTTAATTGACTTTGTAACCATTATTTGTATTAATCAACGTTAGACTGTTCATTTTTATATTGATAAAACATTTCATTCTTTATTTTTCACCATTTTTTTGAGATTATATAGGTGAAGGTGGTATTTTTATATGCATTCTTCTATTGTGTAGCATTATCTCTTTTTTACGATACAATCTCTTATGTGTATTCTACATACAACGTGACATTGGCGAAGTGATTGGTGTCAACTGGTACGTTACCATTCAGGCCAGTCGTGGCTTAGGGGTACAGTGTGACTGTAAATGCGACTGGTTGTGGGTTCGATTCCCACTCGAGGAAATGAAATATTTATTTAAATTTATACTTCCATTTCTTCGCTGTGATGTCGAGGCAAAGCGTGGCGATTAAGTTCCGCCACCCAACACGCAATGCCTCCAGAATTCGGCGGAAAGTGGGGAACAGAGTGTCTTAACACTAGGTTCCATCTGCTTACCCTGCTGTGTGCGGGATACAGCGTGAAGCTGATTTTTTTCATTTAGTACGTTAGCAACGACATACTCTTATGAACATAACAATTTTTAATCTGCTGTTATAACAGTGACTAAAAAGACTAGCAAATATCTTAAAACTTGTAGGCTACATTATAATAAGTGCGTGTTGAATGTGACTCAGCTAAGATTGTGAGTCATTTCCGATGCGAATTCTTGTGACGTCACGGGGTATGCGCCTGCGATGCGAAGATGTAGGAATTTTACTTATAAATATACCTTTGAATACATACATATATCCTAGACAAGCTTATTCTATACTAGCGACCCCCACGCGACTTTACCCGCTTGAACTATACGAATATTTAAGAATTTAACATCAAAATTTCCAGGTCTACGAGTTCGAGTTCTTGGCTGACAAATAAAATTAAACTTTTATTTCAAGCTGATAGAGAAAATATATCTAATCATTTAGATATGGAGTCGTGTTCATGTGTCAACTTTTTGGCCTGTATTTTTAATCGTTCTCAACTCTGAGATTGATCTGAGTTGAGAACGTAGTATATATATAATATTATAGTTACCTGTGTCAGTCAAGACTACTTTCCTAAACAATCTGTTTAGATTGAATAAAATTCCATGTATTAGTTTTTTATTTTATTTTACCGCATATTCTACTCTTAGAAGGTTGATAGAGGCTAGAGTTAAGGCAATCAGTTGTTAACCTCTCATGAATAATTCAATAACTTTAAAAAGCTGCTTCACGCTTTTTCTCGCAAAGCAGGATAGGCAGGCAGTGTCTTAACACTAGGTTAAGTGTTAAGACACTTTGCTTCCGCCCAATTTTTGAGAAATTGCGTGTCGAGTACGAGGGTTCTGGGTTCGATTCGAGAGAACCACTATATCTTTTCGCGATTTATACCACTTCTTATTAATGTAAGCGAGCCGCAGCGGATGTTAAAAAATATATATACAGGGCTTACGGTTGTTATAGTATATATATAATTTTATTGGTTTATCTACAAAGGCCATAGGTTTTTATAACATACTATTTATCTAATAAATAAAAAAGGTGTAGATTTGAGTTCCACTCGAGGGATTTACTATATTTATATTTATTAGTAGAGAAACAGTAGTTTC
>DWLH01002702.1:0-10455 GCA_018249795.1 Heliconius telesiphe telesiphe | reverse complement strand
ACCTCGACGCTCGTTATTTAACGATACTAACAGGGGTCTTTTCTAGCTCACCCCATAGTACCTACCCAATAACTTAATTTTACACATAGAAAATTCGAATTCAATCAGGAGTAAAATTTTAACTCCACAAAATTGTAAAGTGCGATTTTCGCTCGGCCTGACCTAATAATTGCTTATTATTCATCCTCGATTCGATCCTTTTTTTTAGTTTTTATGAAACGACGTAAAATTAGAGGGACTAAAGTACATTCGATAATAATTTAAACTTTATGAAATAAAGCAAAGATTAAAAAGTAACAAATAGTTTCTAATTTTGAGGAACCAAACTATAGGCGATGGGATACAAACAGAGTAAAAAAAAATCGTGCGTATCCCACTTCTAATGTTAGAAATCGGAAGCGGTCAACGTTTTTTAATAAAAAAGTATTTATAAAAACAAAAACCCCGACTTCATAAAAGTAAAAAGAAAATAAACAAGCCCAATAGTTTATGAGGATAACAATAACAGTCGGGACCTCTTTAAGTTATGCGGGGTTCCTGGTAAAGATTTTATTGATTGAAGAATTACTTATAGGTCCTGACTGTTAATCCTAATAAACTATTGGGCTTGTTTATTTTTATTTTAGTTTTATGCAGTCGGGGTTTTTGTTTTTATAAATATTTTTTTATTTTTAACTTTTTTGTTAGGATTCATTATGGTTATAACAATCATGATATACCTTTTTGAAATCTTTGTATTGAGCTCTTGAATTTGATATCCATATTGTGGTATTCGAAACGAAAAAAACTTTTTTTCAGTAAGTCCAATGGCGTCCTACAGCCGCCATGATTGTTTTTATTTAACGTAACCTATCTAAGAACACTTGGGCTGCTAATACGAATCTATCGATACCTCAATAATGTAAATCCATTCAGCGGTTCTGGAGATATGAGGTAATAAAAACTATTACATACATATATACATACATACAAGAAACGCGCGAAAAACATAACCCTTCCTTAGCAGTCGGGAAAAAACAAGATAAAAACACATATCGACTATATGTTTCTAAATTATTCGGAAAGAGATTCTACGTAATTGCAATAAGTGATATGTATGATTCAATAACAATGCTTCACACGAATTTCTTTCCAATAAGGGCTGTTGCTTACAAGCCTCGATAACTGCCTCGATTACACATACATATATAATCTTCACTCAACCCCCTGCGGGGGGAGAGCGGAAACGGTGTCAGGGCTTGGCACTCTGACCGTGTGAGTCATACTCCGCCCATTAATATGGGTGCGTCATGGGAGTGGACCTGGAGGCCGTCTTTGGTTGGGTCTTTTTAATGAGACTAGGAAAAAGGGGTGAAGGGAAATTAATGAGCTAATGCTGCCGGGCGGTTAGCCCAGCCGAGTGAGACCCTTGGTTACCCAAGGGAGGCACAGCTTAGGCGACCAGCGACCTTGGCAGCAGCTCAGGAGTTGGCGTGGAGTAAGATGTCTCGGTCCAAAACTGTCTCTCAATTCCACTGCTTTTATAGATGTTTTCACCTACGTCTACCCTCTTTTACATGAGTTTGCTAACACTATATTAAATATTTTAACAATATATTATATTATACAAGTAAAAAATTTTGATAATTAAAAATAATTGTATACAATTTTTGTACAATAATATACAATTTTTTTCTATTTATTTATTCATAGATCTCTCCGTAAATATGCCCGTTAAATAACAAGCTACTATCATACAATTTGAAATGATAAACAAATAAACAAAGTATTCTATTAAAAAAAAATACAATAATATGTCTAAAAAAAATAGGAAAAACGAAGTTATGTATCAAAATCCTGAAATCCCAACGGATGTCGTGATTTATGTAGAACTTGCACGGGTCGTTGGTTCCGCGGTATGATCGAAACGCGGCGGCCGGTGGCGGGGGCGCTCTCGTCCACGTGAGCGCCTGGCAGTACCGAGAAACGTCTGAAATAAAATGTACAGTATTATTAATATTATTATAAAGGTCAGTCGGACAGGTTATCGATTCGTTTCTCACTCGAGGAAATAAAATATTTAATATTTTCATTTTCTTCGCTCCGGTTTCGGGGCAAAATGACAATGCGCAATGCGTCCAGAATTGGGCGCAAAGTTGAGAGCCGAGTGTTTTAACACTAGCCTCCCTCTGCTTACCCTGATACGTGCGGGATACAGCGTGAAGCTAAATAAAAAATTACAACAGTTGTCGCCAGCAATTTCGTTGTTATTCTGTAATATATTTATTTCTTTAGAAGTTAAAACAGAATACACCTATTTATGCCGCGACAGTGTCAACAAAGTGGACTAGGGGAACGCACCCGAAACGCAGATGCTGTCCGTACAGGGCAAATACAGGTCAAGCAGTACAACCCACATTACAAGCAATGGGGAGATTTAAGAGCAAATTCGTTTAAGACCTTAGCAAGCTCAATTTGATTGTTTGTCCGAAATGTCAAAATCAACGAAATCCAAATTGGCACCTACTTGTGGAATTCATGTCGTAGCTCGAGGACATCGTAAATATGCAGGGGCACAAGTGTGATTGTAATCAACTGGTTGTTCGATCTCCACTCGAAGAAATGAAATATTTATTTATATATTTTCATTTCTTCGCTCTGGTGTCGAGGCAAAGTGCGGCGTTGAGTTCCACCACTCAATACGCAATGCCTCCAGAACTTGGCGGAAAGTGGGAAATGCAGTGTCTTAACACTAGGTTCTTTCTGCCTACCCTGCTGTATGAAGCTGATTTTGATAAAGCAAGTATTAAAATTCTGTGTCAGTTGAGCAGCATTCTCTCGTAGTGGGATTCCGTTTCCTAAATAAATAACATTTTGTGTGAAGAGTGTTTAAAGCTTAAAAGCTAACTGTAAATTATTAAATACTATAATTTAGTATATACATTTAAATTTTATCATTTACATGTATTAAATTGTATGCATTATTTTTCATTTAAATTTGGCGAAAAGTTTATTTTTACTCGCGGTTTCGCCCGCCTGTACTACAAAATTATTTGGTTTCTCATCTACCTTAATTTAGTTATTGATATTTTTTTTTTATATATGAACCAATTGTACTAAAACAAACACAAAATGTAAAGAGAAGATAGGCAATAGCGAAAACTGCATTTAAATCAGTTAAGCCGTTTCTGAGATTAGCACACAGACAAACGGACAATTTTTTTTTAAATGATTTCAATTTTTTTTGTTTTCAGGTGTATTGAAATTATAAATAAATCTAATAATAGTTTTTCTCATATATCTCCTATGTACAAACAGCGATCAGTTATAGTTATATTATCTGTATAGATAAGCAGTAATTTTTAAAGGAATAGTAATAATATAAATTAATAATACTCACCTAGACGCAGGAATAGCAGACATTCTTCTAAATAAATGTTCTGCAGCCTTTTTCATGTCTTCGTCTTGCATCAAACCCACCATAGCTTTCTCTCGTTTCATGATTGTTGAGTCTGTGGATCCACCCTCGCCTTCAAGTGCTACATTCACACACTAGAAGTTATAAAAGTTTACTTTAGAAAATTGGATTGCGAATTGTTATTTTATTTTTATATTTATTGAGGCCAGTCCACTCGAGGAGATGAAATATTTAATTAAATTTATATTTCCATTTCTTCGCTCTGGTGTCGAGGCAAAGCGCGGCGTTGAGTTCTGCCACTCAACACGGAATGCCTCCAGAATTCTGCAGAAAGTGGGGAACGGACTGTCTTAATACTAGGTTCCCTCTGCATTTTTTGTTGTTTTTTTATGGAAAAGACAAGGCAAACGAGCGTTCGGGTCACCTGATGGTAAGTGATCACCGCCGCCCACGACCCTGTGCAACACCAGAGGTGCTACAGGTGCGTTGCCGGCCTTTAAGGTCAGTTGGGCGCCGGAGCCCGGCATTACCTGATGCGAAACGCAGTGGCATAAAGCCACTACTTCATGCTGGTTTTAAATGCCGGGGGTGGTAATGATCCGGTCGAGTCTTCCCATGCGTGTTGCCATTGCTGGCGACGAGACTCTACCACACGTCCTTTAGTGTTACGACACCACCAGAACCAGGACGATTCTATTCTAGGCCGGGATCACATAGCCTACCCTGCTATATGCGAGATACAGCGTGAAGCTGATTTATATTTATTTTTTATTTTTTAAATTTATAATTTAAAGAGAAAATTTATGTTTTATGTCCACGCAAACGAAGCAGACAAAATTTATATCTTAGATAAATGTAATTTTTAAAAATGTTTTCACGGATCACAAGTAGTGATCCGTTAAAACAATATTGTTCATTTACTTAATACAGTTAAGGATAGATTACTTCATAAAAGGCGGCGGGTCAAAAGAAAAAGAGATACTGATCCCAAGAACATAAATGGACCACAAACATTAATAATGTAAGAACAAAAGTAATAAGCTATTACACGTAGCCAACGGTTATATTGTCATTAATCTTGTAAGTCTAACATAACTTGATATGAAAGAGAACATAAACGACACAAACGACTACTGCAATAAACTTGAAGCCTACATTTCATGATATTCTAGTTGTAGTCTCAGATCTGGCTTCGTATAAGTAAATGTACATTCTTAGTGGGATTTATGAGACATAGTGTGTGTACTTGATGCCTTTATTACTTCCGTTTCAATTGAAATAGCTCGAATAAAACTGACTTATAGATATATATCGAACAATAGAATAGGAATGTTGTTAGACAATAGTATTGTGCATGTGAATGCTTTATTGCATTACTCGTATTCTACTAAAGGAAACTTTCGATCTTTTTATACATTTTATAGTATGTATGTATTTCTTTATATATGATTTCGTGTGTTCAGTAGCCTATATACAATGACCTGGTTGGTTGAGTTGAGTAGGGTCGTATAAAGACTTAGATCGTTTTACTGTTATTTGTAGAAAAGTGTTTTTTTCAGTGGTGGCACTTTCTTCGTCTTTGTATAACTCTTTTCAAACTTTTTTGGTACAGTATCCAAGTAGAATATACTTAGAGATTAAATTTAATCTTAATTTAATCAATTAATCTTTAATCTAATTATTCAAAAAAAGAATCTATTTTATTCACTCAAAAAAATCCTATTAGATAGAGAGCGATGCGAGTATACCCGTACTAGAAATTTTCTATTTGTTAAATGTACCAAATAATTCAACATTTCATACATTTTATTATTTTTCTTTGCTCTACTGAATATATATGTATTTGTATATATTTGTATCGTCTAGTACTAGTACTATAAACATATTGATATACCGTATCAAAGAAGGCAGCCACATCTGAATATCCAAACGATTTGGCAAATCCAGCTCCTTCTATCAAAGTTGCTCGTGTTTCAGGTCGATTATTCTGTAGTATGTGACAGCGTGCCAAGAGGAACGTTGCGTTTAGTAACCATATGCGATGACCTGCCGCTCTCGATTCTACAAGTATTAACAGTATGATTTACTTATGCTTCTTTTAGGGTTCCGTACCTCAATTCCCGTTTTAGGATCAATTTGTAGATTGTCTATGAAGACGTAGGCGGAGGTATTAATATGAAATTGACATGAAATATTCAGGTCTACGGTCCTTCTGAACACGGAAAAAAAATATCTATTTTTGAGGGCACTAACCGACGACCTATAGTTATGAAATTTGGCACAAAGTGAGAACATACAATAAAAATAATGAATAAAAAAGCTCTCTGCATAGTGCAAAAAAAAATATATTTATTAAACAAAATTATAAGCCCATATTTATTAAAATTTCATACGAAATGAGTGCATACGCCCACAAACTTAAATTTGTGAATTTGTACTTCCGTTGACCAACAAATCTGAACTTGGCACGGAACCCTCGATGGATTAGTTTTTTTTTAGTTTAAATTAATTTAATCATAAAACTGTATTTTTCGTTTATTTGAAAATGTTATCATGAACCTCAAGTGTAGGGTACAATATCTTACTGTGAGCACGATGGCTGTAGGTTTGATATCTATTGGAAGGACAGCATTTAATTTAAATTATTGAATTATTAATTTGAATTATTGAAAAATTTAATTAATTTTACTTTTTCCACTCTGTTATGACAAATCGCAGCATTGAGTTCTGCTATTCAACACGCAATATCTGAAATTGGTACGGCCGACGAACGGAATTCAATCTCAGTGATAGTAATGACACGGCTTTAAGACGGCTTATTATTTACAAAAGATAGTTTTAAAAACTATATTTTAACTAAAGTACCACATTTATCTTGACATCGATGTTATATAGAATTAAAATTCCGCAATAAATTCAGAAATGCAATTTCTTGCAAATGATTGTAACACTTTATTTAGTTTTATACAGTAAAATTGAACCCGATTGGCACTTCATAGCGTAGAATCTTGCTCTATGTGCTTGTTTTGTATCGGCGTATAAACGTCCTAGTTCGTGTAAAATATAACAGCGTTCCGTTGCACGGCTGCTCAAAGTAAACACTCTTTCCAATGTACGTAGGCGACGCCTGAAAAACAGTTTGTTCTTTTTCATTAACATGGAAAGGAAATAGTAAAAAATCTATGCTTATAATAAAATTGTAAGACCTTTATAAATGTAGTAGAACCAAAAAAAAAATTTTTAAAATCTTTGTCAGTTTGTTTGTCGCTAATCTCAGAATCGGCTTAACCGATTTGAATGCGGTTCTTTTATATTGGATTTTGGAAGCAAGCAAGTTTCCGTTAACATATAGGGTTTGGTTTTTATTACAATCGGTTCATAAATAAAAAATTTATACCAATTTAAAGTACTTAGTTCGACTAATTTCCTAATTGCTATGTCAGTTATCTATATATATAAAAGTCTATATATATAAAAGGACTTGTGCTGACTGACTGAGGTAAGACGCACGCACAGCCGTAACCGCTGATGGTAGAAACGTGAAATTTGGACAGATGTTTATTTTCATAATCATCCTCCACTAAGAAGGGATTTTGAAAAATTTGACCGCTAAAGGGATGAAATAGCGGTTGAAAGTTTGTATGGATTTTTTTTAAATCGGCACCGATTTTTATAAAATTTGAAATTCAGACTCTTAAAAACATTTCATTGAACACGTGTTTCATGGTTTTTTAGAATTCACCCCCTAAGGGTGCAAATAAGGGGTTGAAAGTTTGTATGGAAAAATCTTTAAATCACCACCGATTTTTATAAAAAAAATAATTCAGACTGTTAAAAATATTTTATTGAACACGTGTTTCGTGG
This sequence comes from Heliconius telesiphe telesiphe, assembly GCA_018249795.1. Taxonomy (NCBI): domain Eukaryota; kingdom Metazoa; phylum Arthropoda; class Insecta; order Lepidoptera; family Nymphalidae; genus Heliconius; species Heliconius telesiphe. The sequence continues at coordinate 3,194 of DWLH01002702.1, read as the reverse complement.
TTTTTTTAGAATTCACCCCTAAGTGTCCAAATAAGCGGGCAAAGCCGCGCGCGCCCTCTAGTTTTATATAACTGTTTTACTGAATTGGCTAAACTTTTTACTTTCAATTTCTATGACGATAAAAACACAAAGATTTCATTATTTAGGATCAAGATCGGAATTTAGGCAAGAAAAACCGCGCTTGACGTGCACGTGCACTTACCGTCTACCTAAATACCGTATAGCTAAATATTTTTCTTTAAGTACAATAAGTTTTGCGAGCAAACTCAAATAAATCCCTAAAGGACTTAAATTACTCAATGAGGCCGTCGTGACGCAGTAGCACAAGCGTGGACTTTAAACACGACAGTTGTGAATTCAATTCCCAGTCGGGGAAACGAATTATAACTTATTAATATTTTGAGGCCAGTCATGGCGTAGGGGCACAAAGTGTGAATGCAAACGCGACTGGTTGTGGCTCACTCGAGGAAATTAAATATTTATTTAAATTAGTAAAGTAAACGTGAACAAATTACTTAAATTACTGTATACCTACATATGTATACAAATAAATAAAATAAAATATACATAAATAAAATTAAAGAGCCTGTCTTTGATTTTAACATTACTGTTTTTTCAAGTGCATGTAGTATTATCACGATACCAAAACACAATTAAACAATTTAAACATTTTTGTCTGTATGTCTCTCTGTTTATCCGGGCTAACGACAGGACCAGCTGATCGATTATTATAGGATTAATGCTGAAAAATAGAGGGCATTAATACAATTAAAGAGTTATATCAATTTAAAGTAAGTATGTTGTTTCTAAAAGAGTTATTTTATACAACTGTTATATTTCATTGACCAAGTCTTTTATTTTCAAGGTTTTGTTGTTTGATATTTGATATTGTTTGTAAATTATTATTTGTATGATGATAGAAAAAACGAGATTATATGATAATCGAGATTATACGAATGTAAAATAGACCGCGTTTTCAAGATTTAGGATTCACCAACGTAAGTTTTTATCCTCTCAATCAGCCAAGTAGTGCTTGAAATTTCTCAATGATAGATAGAGATTTGTGGAGCATTTTTGCGGAATCGGAATTTATGTGGGACAAACTATCTTTGTAGTTTGCTGCGCGCAAACGGTTTGTCGTAAAACCGCGTTTAATAATTGAAAAAAATTCTATTAAATACGATAATCAAATCAATTTCTAAAACACATAAATTACTATTTGTTTCATGAATCCATTTCAATCCATTTTTAGGATTTTGAACCTCAAAAAGATAAAATCGGAACCCTTATAAGATGACTTTATTGTCCGTCTGTAACGATTATTTTACTCGAGATTGCGATGAGGTAATCTGAAACTAATATCAGATATTCAGATTTACAGTTCCTTGGAGCATAGGAATTAAGCTAAGCTACAAAATAAGTGTATATGCCCGCAAACTTAAGTTTATGAGCTTTATTCCCTATAAAGTATTTCCACTCACAATCCTGAAATTGGTACAAAACCCTATGTGGGCTAGTCCGACTCGCGCTTGGTCGGTTTTTTCCTAAATACACTTAAATAAACATACATATATTTTAAGCGGGCGTAGCCGCACGGGGGCCGCTAGTGTTAAATAAGAATCCTTATAAAAAAAAATTGACGTTAGTTTTAGTAAAATTTTCAGAAAAGTGTATTCTTATTGCGTCTATAGAATAATAAACAAATATTTACAAGTACTAAAAATTACATGTCTAAATATGTTTTAAAGCATAAAATATATAACTTTAAATTCGGAAAGAGATTATTTCGATAAATTGTATTGAAAATACTTACAAAACATTACGATAGTATTAAAGAGACAAAAAATATGAAATATTTTCAGAATAGAATTCCTCACTTGGCGTCACGGGGCGGCGCCGGAGGTCGCGTACGCAAAATTGAATCACGACTCGGTTCACGCGATATTGGTATTCCCAGCAATATAAAGGCTCTTTTCTCGCGATCTGCTTCGCTCATTTCTTGTTTAACACGTTTCTGTGAACAATATTAAATTAGTGTGCGAAATTTTACAGGTAGTGCTTTGAAGATAGCGTTTTAATTCGAATGTCTTTATTCTTTAGAATCTTAAATCAAGCTTTAAAAAGGATCTTTTAAAAATGTAATTAAATGACTAACCTGATCTAAAAACGCCTCGGCGACAATCTCATATAATTCTTGCAAAAATTTATCTTTTGTCGGCAGCATGTTGGTCGGAATCCTTGTGATCTGTTCCATAGCAAACACCGCCGCTTCGAGGCATTTTGCTGTGTCACGTTTTTCGTATATATCTTGAGCATTATTGACTAAGCGGCGAGCATCTGTTTTATGTTGACGTTGAAGGTTTAATATTCTTTGTTTTCTTGCCTTTGACAGTCTTGCACGAGCAGCCGTCTCGGATTCCCTAGCGGCGAACATAGGTCTCCGCTCTCGTAGTACTGCCTAAACTCAACTTTTTACTGTTAGCATTTCGTACTTTGCCAAAAAACATTTAAGCATATATATTACATACGATTTTTAAACTAAAATGTCAAAGCAAACTGTTTAATATTTACTTTTAATAAAAAAGATTTTTGGAAAAAGAAAGTGGTCCTTGTAAACGAGTGAGTGAGACAGTCCATAAAATAATTTTACCAAACAATCTTGGTTCAAGATCTTTTTTTTTATCATATATGACATTAAGTATATTATGTACACATTTTTATAGTGATTAGTTTGTTAGTCCACTAAACTTTTTATTCAAAACTTCTTATTTAAATTTCCTCTTTTTAAATATCAATTTCTGACAGAACTATTATATAACAGGCTATCAAAGTTATAAAAACGTATGGAAAGTTTGAAGTATTCATGTTTGGTGTGATGTCTATTTATATAAAAATACGATAAGCTTTTATTTTATGTTCAGCTTAACACTATATCAAGCATGTAGGAGGGTAGGCAGACGGCTCCTATAGCACTTTCTGCCGAATTCTGGAGTTATTACGCGTTGAGTGGTGTAACTCAACGCCGTATTTTATCCCGACATCTGGTCGCAGAAATGAAAATATTAATTATTTTATTTCCACAAATGGGTATCGAACCCGTAACCTGTCGCGTGACATTAACTCTAACATATTTAATACGCACTTGTCGTTTTTCAACGTCGGCCAATGCTTTATAAGCTAAGTCCTGCAGCTTC
>DWLH01002701.1:0-10455 GCA_018249795.1 Heliconius telesiphe telesiphe | reverse complement strand
TAGACATTGCATATTAAGTGGCAAAACTCAATGCCACATTTTGTCTTCATTCCTTGGAATGAGAATCAAATACACTACCATTGCTTTTTCCAAATAGACACTATCCCAATACACAACAATGGCCTCAATTTAATAATTTATGTAGGTTGTTATAATATGTATATTTTTGACTATTGTTAATTCATTTATTTTTTTAAATATATATAAACTTATAATATTAGTTTACATTGTAGACGGTTTATAACTTACAAGTTATTGCTTAACCTTTCACTCTACATTTATCCAATTACATATTAATATCAATATCTTATAAGAATCATGTTACACAGTAGTTGACTATGATTGGCTTATTTATTTAACCCTGCAATTTACTTACAAGTTTTTATAATAACTTGTAAACATGTAATAATTATTTATTGCTTACATAAATACAATAAAAATATATTTTATTTTCCTAAAACATTAGCATTTGAGAATTTTTTGGTAAATATTCTGAATACTCTACTACTAGTGTAAATACTCTAACAATATTAAATATATCACATATTGACAATTATGTTATATTTAGTTATTATAAAATATTAGATACATACATTCTACTAAATGTGATGCCAGTGAGTCAAGCTTTAAAATAGCAGTACATCCATGAGGAGCATTATCACAGCTTGTACATAATCTGAAAAAACAAAAGAAAATAATAATGCAACATTTTACATAATGTTTCATATACTTTATTATATATATACATATATATACAAATTAAGTCTATATTTTGTGACAAAAACCACTGAAAAAAATAATACAAGCAAATATAATTTCCTTGTAAATACATCGCAAAATAAGTAATTACTTTAAAAGTATTCTTTTAATACTCGTGTCATAGCAACATTTAATAAAGTTGAGCTTAATACACTATTTACTACCAAATCATAACCTGAAATATTTTAGTTCAGGTATTAAGTAAAATCAAATAAGTTATGTTGTACACTGACCTGGATAGCAAGTTACGCAGTATTCTCGGAACAGGTCTGAGTTGGCTTGCGGTTACCGATTGCCGGTCAACAGGACAAGTTGGTTGAAGACTAAACCACTCTGTTATGCATGCACGACAGAATGCATGTTCACAAGCTGGTGCCTAAAAATGACACTAGTACTATAAGTACTTACTTAATATTATAGATTGTATGTCTATAAAAATATCCTACCTGTAAAGGATCCTCTAAAACTCCAGAACAAATAGGACAAATAAGTTCTTCGTCGACGTCACCTTGAAACCTCTTGATTTCAAAGCCCATTCTTAATTTTAAAGCAGATATACATTAGCACAGTCAAATTTCTTAAAATAATGTAACGAAGACATGGACAAGTTATTTATTTTGCTTTATGAAAATATGTCACATTCAGCATACAGATTTGTGTCATCCAAATCTAAGTGAATATCAAATAACAACAAAAAATGAAATACATACAAGGCATAAGGAAGTGCCGTTGTGTATCATACAAATAGTGTTGTAAAATGTCAAAGAGAGCATTTTCTTTAATCGATACTGCTGATAAGCAATTATTGATGTATCTAATAGTAAAACTTAATGATTAATTTATAAGTAATTAATAAACTATTATTATATATACTAGATATTATATTTTTTTAATACAGATCAGTTATATTTATTTGGTTGTACACATTATTGCCAGCCATAAAATTAGTAGGAAGATATATGTATACAGTAAAGTGGCAACCTTATTGTATACTGCCACTTTACGAAATCCATGTAATCTGCCATTCAGCAAATCTTTTTCTTCTGTTCTCGTTTAGATCTTGAAATGATGGATCAAAAACTCGGGATCAATTAATATGTGTTTATTTATCTTGTGACTTTTCCGTTTAAGTTTTAAAAAGTATTAATAAACATGAGTGTTTTTAAATCTGCAATGGGGTACTTCAGTTCTGGAGGTGCCAACGGTGGCAGTGATAATGATTTTGTTGGCCAATTTGTGGAGATAGGGAATATGAAATTGAGAGTCAAAAAAGTTATTGCAGAAGGTAAGTGCGCAGTAAGTAATTTTAACGTTTGCTCACAAACACATTTTTAATTCGCAATACTACTGGGTCACTGCACGCTATAGAAGTCCATTGGGGGCGTAAGAATACATTGTTTGAGTTCTCTTTGTCCTTTAATGTTTTATTTATAGTTGTTATATCTTTCCGTGGTAAATTTACAAAAAAAATGTCTAATTACCAGTCATTTTTATAAACTTACTTTATTGTAAGTGGACAAACACAATATTAGTATTTAAAATAAAAAAAAATCGTATTAAGTACTTATCTTTAATATATTTAAACTCGACTTCACTAGAATTATCCTGAAAAATTCATGTTAGAATGCGATGATATAAGTATCTTGGCTTCTATCCAAAAGGTTTGTAAATTGTTTAAGTTTTTCATTTTATGCCTAGTGAAATTGTTAATTAAAGAAATATATTTTTAGGTGGATTTGCATTTGTATTTGTTGCTCAAGATGTATCTTCTGGTACAGAGTATGCCTTGAAAAGGCTTATGGCAGCTGATGAACAGGCAAATAAGAATATAATTCAAGAGATTAGTATATTGAAAAAACTGTCAGGACATCCTAATGTAATTAAATATATAGCAGCATCTTTTATTGATAAAGCAAAAACTAGCCATGGCATGGGTGAATATTTACTACTAACAGATCTTTGTAGTGGAGGAAGTTTAATGGAAGCTTTACAAAATAGAGGTCAAGCATTTCCGCTACCTACAATTTTAAGAGTTTTCTACCAAACCTGTAAAGCTGTGCAACATATGCATGCTCAAGTGCCTCCAATAGCTCACCGTGATCTCAAGCTAGAAAATTTCTTAATATCTAATGAAGGTATATTATTTTCTTAATCTCCTTAACAGCTATGATACATTTACTATAAAAAAAACAATATTTTCTTTTTAGCTTCATGCTCTCTGTATATAATATTTGAATTTATTATTATGCATAATAATTTTTTTTTTATGTATGACATGTAAAGTTTTTTTTTAAGGTACAATTAAGCTATGTGACTTTGGTTCTGCTACAACAGATGTCTATATGCCAAACCCCTCATGGAGTGCAAATCAAAGAAATATGTTAGAAGAAAATGTAAGTAAACTTATATAGGTTGTCCAGAAATTAGAGAAAAAATTGTAAAAAAAAATAAGCAATATCTTAATTGAAGTTTTCGATGATATGTTTACAAATATTTGATAGGTGTCTGATAATAACCTACTGATCTTTTTTTTCAATTAGAGTATTGCTTGTAGTTTATTCACACCTGTTTTTAAAAATGTAAGATTTTATAATTTGTCAGGCCCTTCCTGCTTTTCATACAGAGATATATTTTTTTAATTATGAAGAATTTTTTACTCAATAGGTGGTCATATTTTGCTTCTTTCTTTTTGTGATATTCATCCTCAACCAAACCAATCAGTAGGCTTGTTTGTGTTACGATAAGCAGTGGTCTGTATTGCTTATATACTTTATCAAAATCTTACAATAAAGACAATTAGAATTTCAATTTAATATTTAAATTATAAACATTTTTACCTTTTTTTGTTAAATTAATTTACAAATCAGACAAGTTAAACACAAATCAAAATCATTGTGTTATATTCATCAGTGTTAATGTTTCCATACATTTTAAATTGTTGAAAAAAAATGTTGCCATTGTGGCACAGTGGTATAGTCTGCATATAATGGCTGTGGGTTTGATTTTCTCTTGAAAAAAAATATTTTCATTTTTGACTCTAACATACACACATAGCATTGAGACTCAATATGTAATATCTCAAAAATTGGATGGAAAGTAGAAGATGGAGCGTTTGACACTATGTTCTCTTTGCCTAACACATGTTTTATTTGTTAATTTACATAAAAATTTCAGTCCTACTCAAAGCTAAATCTGGCTCAAAATTTCTAAAATTCTGTTTAAAAATTCTGATAGGAACCTAAGCAGTAGCTTTTTACCAAAAAAACATTTGAACAAATTTTGTTTAAATTTTTTTTAAATATTTTGTATATATTTCAGCTGGCACAGTTCACCACACCTATGTACAGGGCGCCAGAAATGCTTGACACATGGGACAATCGTAAAATAGACCATGCAGTGGATGTATGGGCCTTAGGATGTATTCTATATACATTATGTTATATGCAACATCCATTTGAGGATTCTGCAAAGCTAGCTATATTAAATGGAAATTATAACTTGAACCCCAATGATCAACGATATAAATGTTTTCATGAAATTATAAGTAAGAATTTTCTTTAGCTTCACAATGTATTCCATATAACAGGGTAGATGAGGGAACCTAATGTTAAGACACTCCGTTTCTCACACTCCACCTAATATTCGAAGTATGTGGAGTGTTGGTACTCAATGCAATGCTTGCAAATGAAAATAATTCATCCTCCTGAGTGGAACCAGAAGTTGTGCTATTATGACACAACAGCCTCCCAATATTTATCTCCCATTTTTCAGTAATATCAATTTGAGATTTTTTTAATGTAAACTAATTTATTTATATGTCAATATATTTGTCTTTAATTCGTTTTATACAGTTATTTGTATATATTAAAACATAATTACTGTCAAATCTTACTGCTTACATTAATGAGATTATTATCGTGTTATTATCACAGGTTTTCGCCGAATTCTCGAGGTATGGCGAAACTCAGCGCTCGCTTTGCCTTGTACCACAGGGTAGAAATGAAAATATTAAATATTTCATTCCTTCTAGTGGGAGTCGAACCCAAAACCGCCGCGTTAGCATTCACACGCTGGTCCTACTGCGCCACAATAGCTTTAATTTTATTTTCAAAATCGTAATAAAATATTCTTTTGCTTTATTATAATATGTAATATTTTTGATAGGAATGAGTGATAATAGACACTATTATTTATATAATTTAGTGTAAGTGTGTAATATGTTATAATTCTTAAATTCTCATTTTTGCAAATATATTATGTATATGACCAGCCATGACATGGACGAATATAGGGTCAAAAATCGTAAAAAAAATTGTGGAAAAATCGTGTGACGTAGTATATGGTCAAATCTTACTTATGTTTAGAACAGTAATTACAGAAGACGGATATAAAGTATAATATTGACATTGGACGTTTTTGCAGGTGGTTGCCTTATAGTGAACCCCGAGGAGCGTCTACCTATAAGCAGTGTATTGGAGCGGCTGGCGGCCATAGCCGAGTCGAACAACGTCAATCTCAAGCAACCACTCAAATTTGAGCGTAAAAAAGTTGAACAATCTGTGGCCACTAGCTCGCCAGGTAATAAGAAGTCAAGTAAATATTACACTACCATATCCTAAGTCGCGTGTATCGTTACAACAAAACAAATATATATCGTTGTTACTACGAATTAACTATCTACGGTACGTTTATGTTCTGTTGCATTATCGAGCTAACAATGGTCAAGTATTTTTTGACTTTTTACACTCAAATTTTATTTTTTATTTTTTTTTCTGTTTTCAATTTGAGTTTATTATTTAATTTATAAAGCAGTAGAGAGAGTGTCTTTACATTCCAATATCGACAAACAAGGTAAGAATGTTATATTGAAATTATTCACGGCCCATTGAAGGTAGTATAGCATTTATTTGACTTTTCATGTTTTACTAATAATAATAATAATGTTATATAGTACGGATGCTGTTTTCAGTAAACTGTTTTATAATAACGCTTGTTGCTACAAACGTTAATGGTCTAAATAAATATGGCTTCACATCACTGAAGTGTCTAGTCTCACGTAAAGAATATTTAATATTAACTATTGTCGAATATTAAACCATTGAGTTGGTATTCATTGTTGATTAAAACATGCCATAAGAAAATATTAAAAAAAAATAAAGCGAAAGAAAATTAAAATTCATTAGATAATTAAATTATTTTTAAAATGTTATTACCAAAAAAAAGACAGCACACATTTATAAAGTGTGTGGATTGAAGTTAGATTTAGGGTTATATCATGCTATTTACATGCACTATTTTACTCTTAACAAAGTTATGTGACATTCCTCTAGGTTTACCATACTTTACACTGATTATAATTAATTAATGAGACCCCATATTATATAATGTATTCTATTCTATTTTTTAAAGTGTAGCTAATATTCATAATTAAAATAGTAATCTTGATGACATATTATGGTTACATTCCTTCAATCGGATACTACTTTAGTATTTTTGTAATAATTGTAGGAATAAAAGGAACAAACAATAATCAATGTATAAAATGTTTCATATTTTGCAAACTAACAATGTGGGAAGCCAAAAATTTTATTCATAATTCGATACTAACATTACGGTGGCTTGGTGAACAGCACTTAAAATGTATATTAATCGTCTATCGGTATTTCACATTTTATTGGTGTATTTACTAGTCGAAATTAAGGAAAAATAAGTAATTAATTCTAAGTAAATCATTGTACAAACATGTCACATAAATCATGGATTTATGATATTTCGAGACAATATGGTGGTAGACTTGCAGAGATGAATTACGAAATTTATGTATATGGAAAGCATATATGTAACATTCATACATCATTTATATAATCGCTAATACAATAAGTGATCATTTTGGCAGACGATTGTCCTAAAACATGCCAAAATAAATCATATTTCATTTTTTTTTGTTTATTTATAAAATGTCAGTTGAAGGGAAATAAAAGGATATATTATCATCATTATTGGTTTGTTTTTATTTATAAACAGTTCATGCAGTATAAAGGAGGAATACTTTCGAAAGGATATCACGGAAATAAGGGTAAATTAACTTGAAACTTGCTATGGCTACACTAACCTTTCATAATTTGTAATTAACGCTTACTAATTTTTAACTGTTCGCACATTAAGTATGTTGCCTAATTGATTAAACGAATTTTTTATATGAACTAACCGAAAACATATATATAAATAATATAATATAATATGTATAAACATTTTTTTTTTGTTGTTTTGTTTTATATTTGAATCATTATGTAGGTTAACAATATTTGCATTTTAACGCACGGCCTAAGAATATAAATAATTCATGAACAAGATCTCTAATAAAATTAGAACAAGCAAGCTTAATTATATTTATTTTTATAAATATTTTTGTAATAACGATTCAAATTACTTATAAAACATACTTTTTTTTAATAATAATAATATGATACCAGAATCACATTTATTGAAGCCAAAACCAAGCGTGCATTTTATTTTCTGTAAAACATAAGGTAAAAGAAATTTTAAATATTTATGATACCTACATATTGCATTGTTAATACTTACGAGCGATACAACCCTAGATGTGGATACAACGATCAAGTAAAGGTGATGGTTTCACGTAAATTTACTTTATTTGGCACTCATTTTGATACTGTGCATTGTAGATAGGCATTGGCACCATTTGGGGATGATTGATATTTTCACGAAATATTTTATGTGTAGCATTAATTAAGTGGTTTTCTTGTGTAGCCTAATAAATAGTTTTGAAATTAGAGCTAGGTTTCCTATATCACTCAAGTACAGGTAGAGACAAAAGGTATTTTATATCTAGGATCGTTGAAACAGACCGATTTCAGTTTCCATCAGGCTATTATTTATTTTCTATATAATTTGCATGTGATTAGTCGACGCTTGTCCCTGTTCTGTTAGTATGAGCTAAATCATTGCATGTCCGTGTCTATACAGATGAAGCCACATGCCTTTGTCTTATCTTTTCGAAAACGCTTAAATATCTACCTTCTAGAGTTTCATACAATTTCTTTGATTGCTTATTTAAAAGGAATATATTATTCTTGTATATTCATAATAAAAATATTGTACACTTTGTATCAAAACAGCCGATCTTCTTAAGAAAAAAAAAGAATTTAGTTTCAACTGTAGTAAAGGCATGTGACTTGAATCGACACGAAGGTCAGTGTCCATGCATATCACGTTTTCTTTTTCATTTTAGGTGTTTTCAACTTTTTTGGGTGCCCGATTGTTTTCTCGTTTAAATGACCCGTGGCGCATGAATCCTTGGACTCCATCTTGAAAGCTTACTAGACATAATGGATATGCTCGCAATGATGAGTATTGTTTTTATTTATTAGTAATTACGCCGTCGCGCCGCGCTGCCTTAAAATGTGCCAAAAATATACTAACTAATCATTTACCTTATTTAACTGCATGTCACTGCATTTTGTCAATCGATATTGAAATTAAATTTGTGGTAATGAATACTATATATAAATAATATTTATTTCTTATATTTACTGTGCTATGATAGAATTAAAGTATATATTTCAATCACCAATCTTTTTTTTCTCTATTAAAATTGTTATGAGAAAATTTTACGATAACAAATCCTTTTTTTAATATAAATCGGTGTTTTAATTATGTATCAACCATAATATTTGAATAGACACGTACATATTATATATATGAAAGCTACTAAAACATTCTACTAAAAACAGGGCTTCATCCTCGTGCCCTATTTAAAAAATACGGCGCCTATTAATTTTAATTGCAAGTTCATATTCTGGATAAAGGTCATATCGTTCAATTGATACTATTTTTGGAATACATTCCCTCTTGTTTAGTCGCAGTGCGGCGCTATTGCGTGTTGTTTATATTATTTTTTTTATACTTGCTTAGGCAAATATCCTCTTTTGTTGTTGTGATATTTTTAAATAAATAGTTTGACTATAATCTATTTATTAAATAGTAAAATCTTTTCGCTTCTTGTTTGCAATAAAAAATCCAAATTGTTAAGAAGTAGATATTAGACAATAATATTTTTAATAAAATATTAGAAACTCAATTGATAAGACGCTATTGTATTTGTATGTAACATTCCAATTGTAATGAAAAGCATTAAAAGTTATGACTAGTTATTTTAGTTGAGTATATTTATTATGTTAATAATTTTCTTAAAGCAATCAAAAATAGAATATACATAAAAAAGTAATGTACATAATTATTGATTATATTACTATATAAAATAGTACCACATTGGAGAATCGGTTTGTTTTCGAAAGAGAATGGCTGTATCGAAATTTGTACCTAACTCTTTTTAAAATGTAGTTAATACTGTGTACAAAGTACGTTCTATAATTTATTATAATCTATTTCTATTTTTCTTAATAAATGTACTTTAGAAAATAAATCGTAATATATTAGTTACCGCAAGTTTTACTTATATTATAAGAATCTGTATTTTTCTTTAAAAAGCTAACAAAAAACAGTATTCATAACTTTAAATACTTTAGTTCTTATTATAATAAATTGCATATACTAGTACTTTGTGAGTGATTTCTTTTATCGAATTATGCAGACAAATAACGATTCGTGCAATATTAAATAAATTGTATAAAAATCGTAATGAAAACCACCATGACCAATATTGATCACGTAAAATAACAACTATAGTTTACATTTCGTCTTCGAAAGTATTCTTCTTTTTTAGGTAATTACCTAATTAACGTTCTGTTTTATTTACATAAAATACTTTAGTTATAATAAATTTGAAATTTGAATTGTATTTCTGGAAAGTAGTTTTCACTTTATTCTTACATTCCTTAGGTTCTATTTTTAATTACATACTGCTAGTTCTGATTATATTGTTTAAAACTATAATATTTCTTCGAATTTAAATGGAATTGTAACAATGTATCTTTCTGTGTAAGGATACATCATTGTTTAAGAATTTAAAAAGTTAGATTTTCATAAATATTTATTATAAAAACGATAAACAGGTTTCTGAGGAGCTAATTAATATTGTATTTTTAATACAGCATCACATTTTTGAAATGTAGACAAATAATGATTGGAAACCATTGTTTTATATAACTACATAATATATGCAAGCAATATTTTTGTTACTATTAGGCTATAAGCAATGACTTGTGAAAGTGTAAAGATATATTTAAATTTAGAAATAAAGATAAAATTAAAGGCAAATCAGTTGTTTTTATATCCATATATTTACCAATTTTATCGACTTTAATTGGCTATTAAGCAAAGTCAACAGTTTATAAATATTATAAGTAATAAATTCCAAAATTTTTATTTGCTAATTGTTGGCAAAACAAAATTTCTTTAACGGAAAAATAAAAATGATTCAGAATTTGACACTGACATTTCCATTTTCCCGCCAAGCACTATTTTTTTTCCAGCGGTCAAAGAGCCAACCGCAAACGTCCAGGAGCCAGTGACTCCGCGACCGCCGGAGCCGAGTCGCCCCCCGCCCCCCGCGCGGCCTCCTCCCGTACCACACACGCCTTTACCTCAAGCACCCCCTACTTCGGGGGGATTGTTTTCATCCCTTAAAGATGGTGCGGGAAGCTTCTTGAAAAATCTGAAGGATACGTCGTCGAAAGTTATGCAAACGGTTCAACAGTGAGTTGTTTTTTTTTT
>DWLH01002700.1:0-10455 GCA_018249795.1 Heliconius telesiphe telesiphe | reverse complement strand
ACAGTACGTATAGATGTTTGTCTGTAAATTTTATTGTTTTGTTCAGTATTGCTTAAGCGTATAGTATATTATATTATATTGTCATACCTTAATAGATACTATTTAAATAAAACTTTGGAACTGATGTCTTCTTTTTATTTTAGACCCATAGAGAGATATATCTCAAAAACAATTTAAAAAAAAACTCCTATTTTGAAAAAGTATTATAAAAAGTAGAAGTATAAAAATGTACTTACTGTACATATATAAAATGTACAGACCTTTTATAAATCTAGAATAACATATCTAGAAATAATAATCTAGTTACAATATAATTGTAACAAATGAGCTAAAAATTCAGTACGTAATTTGTGAAAAAAATATTCCCGAAATAATATTTAAGTATACAAAAGACTTGGGGAAAAAGACAAATACCCATGTGATTATACACAGACATGGGATCAACGCAAGTGATCAAAGATCCACATATTTTGTTAGGTTATTCATTCCCAAATGTGATATACCACATGTGTTACACATTTACATATTACCACAACCTTCAAAGGGTACAGAAACTTTTGCAGTAGTTTATTAAAAAAAATAAACGAGACTATGACAGAAATAGATTTAGTAATGTCAAAAAAAAAACAGCTTCACGTTGTATTCCCCACACAGCAGGGTAGGTAACCTAGTGCTAAGACACTCCGTTCCCTAATTTCCGCCGAGTTCTGGAGGCATTGCGTGTTGAGTGGCGGAACTCAACGCTGCGTTTTGCCTCGACACCAGAGCGAGGAAATTAAAATATAAATGTAAATAAATATTTCATTTCCTCGAGTTGGGATCGAATCCACAACCAGCCGATTTTACATTCATAGTTCGTGCCTCTGTGCCGCGACTGGCCTCTTGGTAATGTGCCTAATAATAAAAAACTTTGGGAACTTATTACATTTATAACTCACACCAATAAACATTAAACTAAAGCGATAGACCTAATTGATTCTAAATTACTTCAAGCCTCCAATCCATACCTATATTATAAATTCGAAAGTAACTGTCGGTCTGTCTGTCTGTCTGAGTAGCAATCAAGCCCAAACTGCTGATTTGATTGAGCTAAAATTTCATACAGAAATACTTGAGGGTCTTCGGATGGTTATAGGTAAAGTTGGGCGTTATAACGAACAGCAGATAATATAATTCATTATAAATTTCTAATGTTCTAATCATTATTTATTTTCAACACTGACTGTTATTTATAATATTCATTATCTGCCATGAAAATGGTCGAGTTCAGCCAAGGTCAAATAAAATAATTATGGCGAACTTTACATCGTACAACCTCGCACAAATATGAGCTTTAACTCAAAGGCCAAATATTACTTACATTAAAATATCGCTAATAACGAAAATGATAATGTTTTGTTTGATATTAGTCTGAACTTCGTGCATTTTGTCATTGTATTATATTTACGTTGAAAATAATATAATATATATACAGGAGTTTAAAATAACAGTTAGAAAATATAATATAATGAATAATTCATTATAAAAATACAACAGTAACGCCCAACACTAGTTATAGGATACTTTTTTTTCTCATATTTGCAATATTTTCGATATATATTAATATATTTTCACTTTGACATGCAATTTATTCTGCCAAGTTATTTCAACCGTCGCTAAGCAACACGGAATTTTGTTGCTTAAAGAAAACGTCGCCCAAAATGAGCTTCCTGAACGCTTACTTGGCGTGCGTTGACTAAACCTTATGAGAACATACAAACAATGTTTTACAAACATATTGTCCTTTAAATAATCTATTAAAAAGTCCGCGACGGTATATGTTTATCTCTGAAGGTTAGGCTATATTAAGCATTTTAATATATTTAATTTCAATTTAAATTAATCGGCTTATTGTTAATCTTCTTCTTCCTGGCATTAATCCCGGCGATTTGCCAGGGTCTGCCTACCTGCTCAATCGACTCCACTTTGCACGGTCTTTAGCGTCCTGGGTGGTTAGACCATTGGCTCTCATGTCCTGCATCACGACATCCAACCATGATACCTTTTAATGATGTAAATTCCTGCTTATTGCATGATATTTGTATCTTTTGATTTTCGGGGAACGACATAATGTAGTGCATATCGTCCAGTTTCTCCATTGATCCTCGTAGAAGATGTTCTGTTGAAGTTCTGTTCTGTTGAAGTTAAGTGACAATATTCTTCTAAAATTTGGTTAATAATTAACTGGTGGATACAATCGGGATTTGTACGAATCTGATGATTGAGTTGACATAGATACCAGCTGCTATGTTTCGGGCATTCCGCCTCTATGTACAAGAATGAATTCTCGTTAGTTGCAATGAAAGGAGAGGATGGGATGAGAGCCTGAGATTTTTTATTAGGTGTAATCTCATTATTGCTTTCTATTTGTGACGTAGTGGGATTATCGGTATAATTTTGGGGATAGGTCTCATAGTTATAGTCATAATCATATTCATAGGGGTATTCTATGTATTCGTTACTGTCGTAATACGGTTCAATGTCTGTGTAACAATCGTACGAGTCGTAATCGTCTTCACAGTTATTAAAATTTATTTCTCTTGATTTAAAATAATTTCTTGGGGGAGGGTTACCGTATTTTAACCAATTATGTCCTGTAAGTGTAGGCTGTGTTGGTGGCAGTGGTCGAGACACAAAGTGACTCACACCACTCATAGGTCTAGGAAATCTATTGCCTTCATTAGGCTTCTGTGTGATACTATTTCGAGGCGGTAACCTAAACATGTGACTGTTAGGGTTGTAGTTCGGAGGTGGTGCACCGAACATTCTTTGTGTGTGTGTGGGTAGTCTAGGACGTTGGTGTTCATTATTAAATTTGAAAGGCTGTGTGTTAGGTCTATTTTGTATAGGTATACTTAGTGGAAAAGTACGTGGTGCGAAAGTGTGGGGAGTAGCGCTAGGTATAGCGGTTACGGTTTTATTAGATTTTGAAACCTCGTAGCGGCTGTGCATGTACATAGTATTAAGCTCTTCCTGTACATATTCGAGAGCTTTTTCTATAGTTGGTGGTCGCATACAACGAATGCGGGATCCTAATGGTTCTTTAAGACCACGAACATAGGCCTGCATAGTTACTTTTCTATATAAATCGCGCTTTGCTTCGATAGTGGTGGATAGTGTCTCATGTAGTGTAACGTAAGTCATTAACATGCTAAACAAATTTTGACAATGGTCATAAAATTCTTGAGGGCTTCTATTGCCCTGTGTGGCTAAGGAGAGATCATTGTATAGGGCGGTTTCATCCCTTTGGTCGGAAAAGTTATTAATTAAAAGTGTTTTTATTCCTAGCCAACTATCGGGTATTCCGTTTGAATTAATTTTGCTTGCTGCTGTGCCTGTTATTTTGTTTAAAATTCCATTTAAAAGGCATACATTAGAAAATTCACTACCAGGTAATTCACTAAGATATTGGATCGCTAAATGGTCACAAATTTGAATGAATCGAGTTAAGATATTTGGGTTCCCGTCGAACTCAGGGACGACAAGGCGGAGGGGAGGGCCTTAAATATGGTGTCCGGGTCGTGAGACATGTTAACTAAATTAATTAAATTAGAATAAATGACTACAATCTAAATTTTAATTTTTTATTTCTTCCAAATTAATATTTCTTATTTTATCTATACCTAACCGACGGATCTGCCTAGATAGAGGCTCTCGGGTCCTAGATGATTTAGGATGGAAAATTTTGGTAGCTTATGAATAGGCTTAGGTCTAGGAAGGAGCAACACGAGAATAATTCTTATAAATAAATAAATCAGCTTCACGCTGTATCCCGCACACAGCATGGTAGGCAGAGGGAACCTAATGTTAAGACACTCCGTTCCCCACTTTCTGCCGAATTCTGGAGGCATTGCGTGTTGAGTGGCAGAACTCAACGCCGCGCTTAGCCTCGACACCAGAGCGAAGAAATGGAAATATAAATTTAGGTAAATATTTCATCTCCTCGAGTGGGGATCGAACCCACAACCAGTCGATTTTAGAGTCACACTTCGTGCCACTGCGCCACGACTGGCCTCAATAATTCTTATGTACTCACATAAACTGCATTATCTGGTCTCTTCTCAGTTGAATCGATTGCTGGGTTCCACTCCCGGCTGCCACAGGTCCGTAGATTCTGGATTCTCGAATGGTGCTCGATAGCCACCCGGGCGGCACGCGACGTGATGATAATTATCGAGTAATTAATTTAAACCGATCGCGAACCGGCCCGCGAAAATCCTACCGACTGCGCCAATTACGTTTGCGGCAGTCAAGAGATTGAAAAAAACCGAATAATTATTAATTATATATTAATACAATAATTTCTTAAAGCTAAGGACTGCTTTAATCGAAGTGAGAATAAAGAGTGTCAAAAAATGTATTACAATTAATAAACTAAAAAAATTAAAACAATGGGGCATTGAAAGGCTAATACGGGGAAATCGCGGAGCGGTCGCCTGGGAATCTTCCATCAGTTTGATCCGTCAGCATATTCGTAGGGTTAGAGTTCCGTAACTTGTGTGTGATTATAGACCCACAAATATAATCACAGATCTACACTTAAACACACATGTGTCATTACGTATCCACATATGTCATTATGTATGCTTATGTCTATATATATCCAGACATTTGATCACTAATCCGAACATGCGCTTACACATTCAAATACTTATCACTCATCTTCCCATGTCACATGTATATCAGTACATGAGGAATTCTTCTTAATTTAATAATTATTTAATAATTTTTTATTCAATTAAATCGGTCAGTCAATCGTCAGTCACCATTCCAAATAATGAAATTTCCGCCATACTGCAATATAAGTCATATTTTTGTAATTTTTATGTCATGCTTATGTCTCTCTCTCTCATCGTTGACAGAGTTGTTCCCTGATTATAAAAAAATCTTACACAAATTATTGAAACCTAGCTAAAGACAAGACAGACTAAAATCTCATTGGCTCAAACTCTTCTTCTCCCTATACTTGATTATGCTGACTCGTGTTACTTAGATTTATCTCAACAACTACTAAATAAGCTTGAACGGATGCAGAATGTCGTAATCCGATTTATCTTTGGATTGCGAAAGTTTGATCATGTAACACAATACCGTACTCAGCTTAAATGGCTCACTGTAAAAGACCGACGACAATTACACTCACTCACTCTCCTTTACACAATCCTTTACCATCCTGTCACTCCTTCATACCTCAAAGAACGTTTTAAGTTCTTAGGGTCGAGCACCCTCCACTCCCAACACCTTCGTTCCCACAACAACAATCTCCTAGAAGTCCCATTATGCCACACTAAATGCTATGGAGACTCTTTTACTGTCCAAACAGTAAGACTCTGGAATGCGTTGCCAGGTGAAGTTAGACGATCTCCATCAGTAAATATTTTTAAGCGCCGTCTTAAAAATTACTACCTAGAGCGATACTTATAATATGGTCATGTAATATCTACGTATATATGGATTTTCATATTATTTTAGTATGTATATATGTATTTATTTGTATGTATCTATGTATATATGTGTACGTATATATATATATATATATATATGTACTTTTATGTTTGTTTATTATTATTATTATTATTTTTTTTTTTTTACTTTGTTATGTAATACTTTTTGCGCCTTACTGTATTCTTAAAGTCCTGCACTTTTAATGGTTGCCTGTAAGAGATCACTTGTAGTGATCAAACAAAAGTAGAGCAAAGAAAAGCCGAATGATTTGATTCTCTTCTGCATAGATTGAAAATTAATAATTAAGATTGCTTATCAAAATGTCATAGAGGACTTAGCATAAAATTTACTTTATAAGTCCAATAAGAATATTCATTTATCGGTTGTGTATACTCTGCTTTGGTCAGTTTAGAATGCACCTAAACGATTTCTTCTGCATTTTTGTCGTAGTCACGTCAGGGTCGGCAGCCAAAACGTAGTGTCAAGACTCTACGTTCCTCATTTTTTCGTTCGCTGAATTCTGGATGCACTTTCTGCCTGACCTCATATTATACAAATTCATTGAAATTATCATATTTATAACAATAAACTTAAAATTAATAATTATAATACATTTACAGGGCGGCAAAAACTAAACAGCCAACAGCTTGGAAATGTGTAAGTTTTATCTGAACAATAAATAAATTGAGGGCAGTCGTGGTTCAGGGGCACAAGCGTGCAAGTGTAAACGCGACAGGTTGTGGGTTCGATACTCACTCGAGGCAATGAAATATTTAATATTTTCGTTTCCTCGCTTTGTGACGAGGCAAAACGCGGTGTTGAGTTCCGCTACTAAACATAGGGAATATACACAGGGAACAAAGTATGCTACTACTATGAACGCTAGGTTTCCTCTGCCTATCTTATTGTGTGGATTACGGCGTGCACCTAAAAAAAAAGAAAACTCGAAAGCGATGCCAGCATCCTCTCTATCTAACAGATACGCAGCTTCTCTCCAAGTGGGATAGAACGCAATCATCCCGTTTACTAGTTTTACGGCTATCCCTATACGGCTATAGGTACACAAGGATGGCTCCAGGACTAATTTTGGGTGAATAACGTGTAGACAAAACTTTATTCATACAAAATTAGAAAACCATAATTAAAACACAAAATATAGAACAGTTAGTTGTACATTCTCAATTATTTTAAAGCGTCGGTAAGGATGGCGGACTTCGTTAGCCGGACCGCCGCCTCTCTAATGACCGAGAGAGTCCTCTTACGTTCTAAAATATGAAACGAATTTTGCAATTTTATATAGCACTAGGATTTATTTTTGGGTCTGTTTTTTTATTATTTTTAGATTATACATGAAATTAATAAATTAATCATGGTCAGAGGGAATCTAGTGTAAAGAGAGGCCAATCGTAGCGTAAGCGGGTGACTGTGAATGCGAAAGGTTGTGAGGTCGATTCCCATTTTATTTCCACTTCATTTGCTTGCTCTGGTAAAAAGGCAAAGCGCGGCGTTGTGTTCCGCCGTTTAACACGCAATGACCAGCAATTGCCGAATGGAAGTGACTTAATGGAAACGGAGTGTCTTAACAATAGGTTCCCTCTGCCTACTCTGAAATGTGCGGGATACATCTTGATGTTAAAAAAATATAGTAATATAAGTTTAAATGTATTATTGTCACTATAAGAAACAACATATAAGAAGATTTTGATGGGATTTTGATTTTATATTATATAACAGAAAGACCTACTAAGCCTCGACAATGTCAACAGCAACAGTTCAACATAGATAATTTAAAATCGATATCAAACTTTGGAAGCTCCTCAAAGCCTTAGCTAATACAAAAGTTCTATGAAGCCTAGGAAATTTACTGTGTTTGTATTTCGTATTATCCACAGCTTTGCAGGATTTTTTAGGTTATATCTTAAAGTTCTTATCCCTATGGACATCGTTCTAAAAGTTATTAAACTAAAATAAAATACTAATCTAGTAATAAAATTGTGACTTTATTAAAGTAAATAATTAATTTGAACAAGCTGAGAGTTGTGAAGCGTAATAAAAATTTATTATACTTAGAAATTACTTTTATAAAAAAACTAAACTAGCTTCACGCCGTATCCCCAGCGGGGTAGTCAGAGAAAACGGAGCGCCAAACACTACTGTCTCTGCATACTTCTTTCGCTGCGTCCACTGTCATCAACCTCTTCATACATGCTCTTCGGGGGTAGATACCCTGCTCATGCTTATAACGTGACCTTCCTCCAGTATCTCTCAGCACACTAAATAATAATGGATTATAATTACTTTAAAAATCTCTTTTTATTCTTTTTATGTGATTTCATTGTTAATTTATATTTTTAGTTTGTCAATAAAAAAGTATTATTATTAAAATTGATTAAAATTTGATAATAGGATTGTTCGATTCCACTTCGGGGAAAAATATTTTCATTTTCACGCTCGGGTGAAACGAATCGCGTTGACTTCCGGCAAACAAAGGTTGGTATCGAATATAGCAGATAATAAGATATAGCAGATACTATAGCAGAGGGAATCTAGTGTTAAGACACTCTGTTTCCCACTTTTCGCCGAGTTCTGGGGGCATACCTCGAGTGGAGATCGAACCCACAACCAGTCGGTTTTACAGTCTCACATTCTGCCTCTGAGCCACGACTGGCCTGAAAATACTAATCAGCTTCACGCTGTATCCCGCACACAGCAGGGTAGACAGAGGGAACCTAGTGTTTAGACACTCCGTTCCTCACTTTCTGCCGAATTCTGGAGGTATTGCGTGTTGACTGGCAGAACTCAACGCCGCGCTTAGCCTCAACACCAGAGCGAAGAAATGGAAATATAAATTTAAGTAAATATTTCATCTCCTCGTGTGGGGATCGAACCCACAACCAGTTGTTTTTAAAATCACACTTCGTGCTTTTACTTTTACTGTAGACTTGCACTTAACGGAACTTGTAAAATTGTAAAGCATGGAGGGTCATGGTGTAAAGTTGTTTAATTTGTGGGAAAACCCTTAAGTTAAAATCATTTTGATATACTTATACATACACATATGTAGCGGAAGCCTTAGCGTATATTTTTGTTTTGTTTTCTGTTTAACTTCTAAATTAATAAAACAAAAGCTCTTTAGCTTTTTAATCTCTTTATATTGTTTAGTTGACACTGTAATCTAAAAAAATACTTATTCAAAATGAATAATTCGTTTTGTATTCAAGTGGATAAGTGGGGAACGGAGTGTCTTAACAGCTAGGGTTCCTCTGCCGGGATGCGGGATACAACGTGACGCTGATTTAATTTAATTTGACACACTATTATTCATAACTTTGCAAAAACAAGGAATACTAACCTAATTGGTTGAGATAAAAATCAAATAGGTTCATTTCCGTAGGCCTACACGAGCACTAACAGATTGATGTTCGTTTTTTTTTTTATTGATGTTCGTCAATCATTATATTGAGTTTATATAAAGACTCAGAGAACATGAGTTTTAATAACATTAATATTTATCGTGATAAAACATTAACAAAATGTCATAATTTAAACAGTTTTCAAAATGTACATAGACCAATAAAGGATGATTGTAAACAAGGCTTAGGCCGGATCCAGGTCTCTATATATTTAAACCTAACAATTAAGGGCGTAGGAAGGCGTTGGTGGCAGAATAGTCTGGTGTCCAGCCCCAACACTCCCCCACTTTTCAGAAAAGAGCTCTAGATATGCTATTGCCTTTATTATACTCTATATCACAATTCCACTACAAGTTCACATTGCTATTATCACATTTCTAATTACTGTTTAAATACCGAATCAAAAAGCTTACTGACAACTCAATCATTGGAAAATATTCGAGGTGGGTTGTAATTGTCGGGCTTCGTTTCTATTAAGAATTTTCTTTTTTTACTTTCATTAGCGACCTTGCCTAAGTCCAAAGAGAAGCTGGTGCTTATTGGATTCTTTTGTATTCAGCTTCCACTTTCAATTCAGCTTAAGCATCATCAATGGCTATGGTATCATTACCTATTTATATATATATTTTGTGCCACGATTTGTGGGCTACTGAATATTAATTTTTCAAAAGTAACAATAGTAAGTATACTTTCTTTTCTTAAAATCTTATAGGACAAAAACACAATGTATTCGTTTGTCATAGTATCATAAGTAATACATATTATATTAAATTGAATTATTTATTGCGATTGTCTAGTCAACTTGTTTATTGAAAACATAATAATAAATTAATTAATAATCGATTTAATATTGCATGGATCTCACAACTTCTTGCGGTAAAGGAACCAAGTTGTGATGTTATAGGGTACTTTCCGTGAACCTATTATTATGAAACGAGGACGAACGTTTTCACGAGGTGAAAACTTGCAACACAAATAAAGAAAATAAAAACCAAAAAGTGAAGATTTTTGTATTTTTTTTTACAAGTTATATTTTTGATGGCATGTAGTTAGTTGCATTGCAACCTATGTGAAAACGAAATAATATAAATTATGACGGTTATGACTGTGAGATAATTAAATAAAATAAATAATATTTTACCCACGTGTTATATTTATTCTATACAATGTATACACGTACAATACATACAATACAATGGATTCACGTTTTTTTTATTCTATAACTAGCGACCCGCTCGCGGCTTCGCCCGCTTTTACTACTGAATTATTCATGTAATGTACCTATGTTTGCAAAGCACTTAAGATTACTAATGTGAAAATTATTTAAACCTTAATGCAACCTGCATTTTCGTAGTTCCAATAAGGATGTTCCAATTGTTTAAAAAACACACTTAAACAAATGACACAAACAACAGAAAACTATAACGAAAGAAATTATAAACAACAGACTACCTACTATTCTCTTACCCAAAAATACTTAAACGAAAGATGTAACCAACTATGTCGCGTTGAAATACATTATAATTATTGGATAACTCCAAAATACGTGCAATCGCTT
>DWLH01002699.1:0-10456 GCA_018249795.1 Heliconius telesiphe telesiphe | reverse complement strand
TATGAGTTTATTCTCGTACTGAAAACAGAACTGCAATAGTTAAAAAGAGAAAGGACGAGTGAATCTACAAGTTTGAGTCGAAGATCCTCTCTTATATAGGATCTGATTTTATATAAAATTTTCAGTTTAAAAAATGCATTGCTAATCTTGGTGTTGATGTGTTCTATGTATTTTTGTTGAGGATCCATTATTAAGCCAAGATTACGAGCGGTTTCCACTAGTTCAATCGCCGTGTCGTTAATTTTTATTTCTCCTCTTACTTTCGAAAGCCGCTCAACTTGTTTCTTAGTACCGAATAATAGCATTTGTGATTTAGATGGATTTAGGAATAGTGAATTTTTTGTTGACCAATTGAATATGCGCTGCAAATCGTCATTTATATTCTGAATGGCTTTCTCGGTATCTTCACTTTTAAAAGAATAGTATAGTTGGGTATCGTCCGCATACAGATGGTATCTGCAGAAATGTATAAAATTTGGTAGATCTGCTGTGAATAACGTAAACAGTATAGGACTTAATAAAGATCCTTGGGGTACCCCACGTTGAACCTTTGTCAAAGCAGAATATCTCTTTTGGCCATCACTACCATCAGTAACGACCATTTGTTCTCTATTTGACAAGAATGTCCGAAACCACTGGCAAGTGTCTTTTGAGAAACCATAACATTCTAATTTTCTTAAGAGTAGTTCTGGGAGGAGGCAGTCAAATGCACGTGAATAGTCCAGCAAGATCATAATTGTACTCAGACCATTGTCTGAGGCTTCGGTTATATCGTCGGTAATATTTAGAAGGGCTGTTTCCGTGCCATGGCATCTACGAAACCCAGATTGAAATTTCGGTATAATATTATTTGTATCTAAATAGTTTAACATTTGGTTCAATATCGTTTTTTCTAGAACTTTTATAGAAATACTTCACGATATTAATAATTTACGTAATAAGTAAACGTTCTTTTTTCTGTTTTTCTACGTAAAATCTATAGGACTATTTTTAAAAATGATCAGGAACTATTTTACTCATCCCTATGTGTGCAGGGCTTGCCCTGATTTTTATTAGCAAAAAATGATCTGCCAAGAGAAGTTAGCAGATATTTTTTTTAAATAACTTTTTTTGGAGTAAAAACGCCTGACCT
The DNA here is from genome assembly GCA_018249795.1 of Heliconius telesiphe telesiphe. Classification (NCBI taxonomy): domain Eukaryota; kingdom Metazoa; phylum Arthropoda; class Insecta; order Lepidoptera; family Nymphalidae; genus Heliconius; species Heliconius telesiphe. The sequence continues at coordinate 9,324 of DWLH01002699.1, read as the reverse complement.
ATTTTTAAAACCTATCAGGAATTATAGAACTTATCTGCATGCGAAGAGAACTCCATTTAATTTTTGATCTGCTGGATAATGCTCTGCTAAGTTCAAAGACATCATACAACTTATGTCTCCAAGATTCATTATTAAAATAATGTTCTTAGATTGATACTTTCTTGTCGTACAGTAATAATATATATTTAGTAAAAAATAATATTGAAAATAATTCCTTAGCTTTCCTCCAAATCCTACAAAATCTTAATGACACAGTAGGCCACCCAATATATAGGAAACCCACACACACTAATAGATAACTCAATGGTGAATCTCACTACCACTCTACACAGATATCTAAAGGTGGCAAATCTTTCTTTCAGAGAGACTATCAACTCTGCGACGCTGAACATCTAGGGTAAGAGCTTCGACAGGTGTCCAGGTGAATACCTTTCATCAGAACAAGCTGCCAATTCCCTGCCAGCGATGTCAGAAGAACAACAATCCACTCACAAAGAGACACACCCGGTAGTGATCCAATTCTTGAGATCAGTGAAAAGTAATATTCCTTTACTTTGTACAGGTGTATACGAAGAGAAACATCGGTGTTAGGATGAAAAAACTCATCTTCAATATCAAGAATGGGCATGTATCGAAGTCAGCTGTGTTTGAACATACTGCAAATAAACTCAGCCATTACATCAGGCTTGATAAATCCCACATCCTCGCTATGGAAAACAGATATATTCCTAAAATGATCTGCGAGGCTATTGGAATACAAAAACATTCTAATTTCAATAGAGAGGACAGTTAAAAACTTTCTAACACCTGGGATCCACTCATAAAATATTTGAAGTCTCAAACCCGCCATATCAGAGTACAAGATACAGTCAGTTCATTCTCCAAGAATCCAGGACAGGAAATAGGGTCATTTTTTAACATGCATTAACCTACTGTGTAAAATTATCTCTTTTTTACCGTACAACCTCTTTCGTGTCTTCTACATACAACGTGACATTGCCGAAGTGATTGGTGCTCAACTGGCACGCTCGAAACGCCATAATCAAAGGACCATACTATACCATACGCATGACCACTACTCCAAAGTATTCGAAACTTCGGGTTTCCAAAAATGTTAAATAATAAATAAACACGACTAATCCGGTTAAATAATTTCATTTATAATGTATAATAATAGTGAAGATCAAAGATCTTACTATAAAAGAGAGAAACGTACATTATACAGAAAGAACCTCCGTCTTCAGTTTCCACTCAATTTCGAAACGTTGGGTTGTGAGAAGCAATTCTTAATTATTTATTTTAAATACAACATTATTTGTTCAACTAAAACTTAAGAGAAATAAAAACAAAACGTATTATGCGTAAAAACCACAGAAAGTTCTTAAAAATAATAATACTATTTACACAATATGTATACAATACATACATCTGTTTACTTTTTTGCAGATAATTGCTGAAGTCTGGTTTACAATATTAGAGGTAAGTTTGTTACGCGCTGTATCCCGCAATAGCAGAGTAGGCTAAGGGAACCAGGGAACCTAGTGGTATAAGACACTCCGTGCCCATTGAGACATTTACGTTCCCCACTTCCCAACGAATTCTGGAAGCGTGTTTAGGGGCGGAACTAAGCGCCGAACTTTGCCTCGTTACTAGACCCATTGAGAAAATCATATGTCTTTATTTTACGTTAAGTATGTGCGCAACCAAATAAGGACTCAATATCACGCCAACCGGTTTCGATGATTATATTAATTATTTCAAAATCTTTAGAGTATTCATTTCACACAGATTCATATTTAATTTTACTTCCTTTTAGTAATTTAATAAATATTATAATGCACTATGAAATTTTAGGGAACTAGAGATAATGCAATAAAAGTTTTTCTATTTTACACCCACATATAAGATTTATATATATAATTTTGCAACATTTGCTCTAGTTTGATTAAGACCACATCAAAGTCAGAGACATATATTTTATCATAATAAGAAGAAGTTACATACTTAATTTTCCAACGGTTCAGTTCCAAGTTATTGCCACAGAACTGAGGGGAACCAGCGGATGACACTCAGCGGGACAATTTTTTACAAATTCACACTTCATTATTAGTGACAATGGTACCTATGAAACAGAGTGGAGCGAGTAAACGTCTTGATGATTGATAATTTTTTCTTCTTATAAAGGAAAGACTGGGCAAACGAACGTTCAGGTCACCTGATAGATGATAGATAGATGGTAAAAAAATCGGCTGATAGTGTGGAACTGAGTGTCCCAACACTAAGTTCCCTCTGCCTACCCATGCTATATGCGGAATACAGCTTGAAGAAAAAAATACTATTTTTTAATAATTTATCCGTTATTTATTTTTTATTTCACGATTTGTATCCATAAGAATAGATACCAATAACATAAACACCTCCTACTACAAAAATACTACTAAACGTTGCCGATCTGCCACTTTTCATTCTCAAAAAACATACCAGAACGAGAAAGGGATATCTCTCATTCTATTTTACGCAGTTACTAAATTAAACAACGTTCAATTTCACCGCCTTCCACCTACGACACGATTTCGTAAAAGAATCGTGTGCGAGTGACTGTGTGCTTATTTTGTTTGAAAAAAACACTTTAGACACATAAAAACTTGACCCTTGATCGCGTTGCACACGTTGCGACACATGGCGGCCGTGCATACCAGGTTGTTGGCTCCACAACTGATGGCAGGTCAGCTGGGCGGATGATCACCAGAAACGAGTCAGGGTTTTGTATGAAGAGGATATGTGTGAAATACAAAATAAATTGAGTCTGATAAAATTCAACGTTGGAAAGAGAAGAGAAGATGCGTAAATAGTTAAAGGAATATTTCATATTCTTCGATTTAGTAAACTATAAACAAGGTGCTATCCATGTTTTAATTAATATACTCCTAAAGATTTAAAAAAAAAAAAAACCTGTATTTTCTACACCCAAAGATGGACTTGGTGCAGCATGTACAAAGACTACAACTACAACTACAACAAAGACAAGAGGGTGAAAAGTACAAGAATTTTAGAAGCCATTTTACTACTTTAGCGTTGAGATTGAGATTATAATTTTTTTATGATAATAATGCTCCAAAAACTGGTAGTTCCCCGTTACATTGCATAGTTGTTTATTATCAAAGTAAACAAATTAGTGTAATAGGGCAACGATAACGATAAATTGATAAGCTACTTCCAAAATGTCTTTATTATTTTTATGCGTTCGAAGGAAGAAAGTAAATAATATACTGTTGTTTATACACACAATACATTATAACTTACATCATTGGTTAATATAAATCTTTCTTGTAGGTTTCCATAGCAGAAACTGGGAAAACTATACATATATGTAGTCATATAGGTACATATTTTCTCTCCGTATTAGACCTAGGAAATAGCGGTTTCAATATGTGGTCATTGTGGCACAGCGACTGCACACAATGTAGGTTCGATTCCTACATAGGAGAATAATACTATAAAAAAATATTAACATCTCGCCATTCGGTTTCAATGGCTTTACGATTGGTGAAGTTATTATGTTATAAATATGTTTTTTTCCGATTTTCTTAGATACTGTCAACCATTAATGCCCCGAAATGGGCAGAAAGTTAAAATAAAATCTTTTATGTATAATAAACTCAGTGAATACACTGCAAATTGTGTATACTTAACTTTGGATACCGTCACTTAACATTTAAAATAAAAAAAATAAAAAATAAATACGTTAATAATGATAAAAAATGACTAAAGCTTTTTTTTTCTATAATCTTCTTTTTTAGAAGATGTTGTTTCTAAATATTTTATTATGGTGTGTACTTTTGTACTGCTGTTTGTATAAACAACAACATTAATTTATTGTTCATTGTCATCAGTACTGAAGTTGTAATTTCATGCTTATTTTATTCAGTTCAATTCAGTTCTGTGTTTATATTGAAAAAATTAAAAAACATATTTTTTAATTCGTTTAATTCTAATAACAGATAAGATAAAATATTTCGAGTAGCTGTCATTTATTATAATGTATGATATACTACAAGTGATCAATTGACCTGTTCATATTAAAGTCACTTGGATATAGCTTGGTATATCTAATCATTATATTGACATAATAATATTATATTACTAATATTTTAATAATATCAGCTTCACTTGTATCCCGCAGTACACAGCAGGGTAGGCAGAGGGAAGCTAGTGTTAAGACACTCCTTTCCCCACTTCCTGCTAACTTCCGGAGGCATTGCGTGTTGAGTGGCAGAACTTATTACCGCTCTTTGCCTCGACATCAGAGCTAAGAAATGGAAATATAAATTTAAGTAAATATTTCATCTCCTTGAGTGGGGATCGAACCCACAACCAGTCGATTTTACAGTCACACTTTGTGCCCCAGCGCCACGACTGGCCTCAATTATTATTAATAATAATATAGTATTGGAAATGAATTTTTTAATATCAAACATTATGTTACTGATGTAGAGAATATGAAAATAATTATATACGCATTCGTGCCACAGTTGGGACAGTGCAGCTCAAAATTATTTTTTAATCTTCCCGCCGTATCCTACTATATGCGGGATACATAGCCAGGTAGGTAAGAAAATCTTGTGCCAAGACATGAGACTCTAAAGTGGCAAATAGCAAAATGAGATATTTTTAGGGTTCCGTACCTCAAAAGGTAAAAACGTAACTCTAATAGGATCACTTTTTTGTCTGTCTGTCAATATCATTTATCTCGAGATTACATAGGTGTCAAGCTGAGATTAATATCAAATATTTAGGTATACTATACACCTTCAATTATAAAAGAAATCAAGCTTCTAAATTAACACAATCAAAATTAGCGCATATGCCAGTTAACCTTAATTTCAGTTGTTTGACAATTTTTATGAGCCTACGATCCTGAAATTGGTACGGTAGCCTCGGGAAAAAATATAATAAACTATTTTAAACTTCACGATGTGTACCGTACATAGCAGGTAACCTGGGTATCTATTGTTACGACACTCGGTTCTCTTTCAGACACTTTTCTTCTTCTGACCTCACTTTTTGTTCCTCACTTTCTCCCAAATTCTCAAGGCATTGCGTATTGAGTGGCGGAACTCAATGCCACGCTTTGCTTTCTTGCCAGAGCTAGGAAATGAAATAGTTCCCCCGAGTGGGAATCGAACCCACAACGTCTGACTATTACACCACAATCGTCTTATAGAATAAAATTAAGTTATTATTTAGGTACTTCTCTTAAGAGCATTCAAAGTCACGAAGGCAATGCCGAATTTGGGAAATTATATTTTTTTAAAGAAAATTCCCGTACGGCCGGCCGTCTCAACGAGAAATAACGATTTTTTTCCATTATAAATCTTTTTTGTCATTCTTTCGTCAATCATTAGTTCGACGTGTCAGAAGCAGCTGAGCACGTTCTTCTTCATTTTCACCGTGATATCCTCGCTACTACCTGCCATTCTGTGTATCTCTTCTTTGCAGATTCGATCAGCTAAGCTCACTCCGCATATCCTACGAAGTGATCGCATCTCTTATAACACCACGTCTCTTCTTCTGTAACACCACGTTTCCCTGCCGTATAATAGCCTCTGTACCAACACTGCGTTGTATACCGCCAAACGTGCAGCTGTGCTAACGTTTCGTCGTATCATCAAGATAGCTAAAGCACCATTAACCCTGTTACCTGAACATACTTCCCAAATGTACCACTTCATTCCCTTGTTCTAATGTTTTTTTGTCCATTTACACTGATCTAGCATTCCGCCCTTTCTTGTTTCTTCCTACTACCTGTCTAGTAAATAGGCTCGTTATTATTATACTTATATTTATTTGTTTAACGCTGTGTCCTGCAAATAGGGTAGACAAAGAGAACCTGGGAATGTAGTGTTAAAACACCGCGTTCTCGATTAAGACACTTCCGTTTCCTTCTTTCGGCCGAATCTTGAGGCATTACCTGTTGAGTAGCAAACCTTAATACCGCACTTTGCTAAAGCACACTAAAGGAAAGAATTGAAAATATTAGAAAATTAAATATAATATATATTGAGGGCAGTCGTGGCGCAGGGGCACAAAGTGTGATTGTAAAGCCGACTGGTTGTGGGTTCGATCCCCACTCGAGGAGATGAAATATTTACTTTAATTTATATTTGCATTTCTTCGCTCTGGTGCCGAGGCAAAGGGCGGCGTTGAGTCCTGCCACTCAACACGAAATGCCTCCAGAAATCGGCGGAAAATGGGAAACGGAGTGTCTTAACACTAGGTTACCTCTGCCTGCCTGTTGTGTGCGGGATACAGCGTGAAGCTGATTTTTTTCATTTTAAATATATTATATAATCATGATTTCAAATGGTATAATGAGAAAATATTTATAGTATTCAAATATAGTTTATTAAATAATCTGCTAAGCAAATAAACATTGCTGCAATCAATTCAGCTAATAATAAATTGTGTATTTATAAGGAAGTATAATAATGAAAGAAGAATAAATAAATTTTGTTATATTTTTTTCTAGAATCGTCTGAAAAGAAAATATTTGAGAAATATTACTCAAAATTATGCTACAAAAATATTAAATCCAGTCATATATTCTGCCAAAAAACATATATATAATATAGATTCGCCTACTGAAAAAGTAATTAATCTGATTTATTCACTTTGTATGCAGTTGTAATTAAGTTTGTATGACTTCGTTAATGTACGACGTATTAACGTTATGTACGTTAATTCCAAAGTTTAGTCTAGAGTGTTTTTATTTTAAGTTAAACAACATTGTCTTGATTTTCCTTTATTACATCTTTTAAAATCGAATAAATATTACAGATAGATAGATAGATATTTAGTATTTTTTTTAACATTATAACATATATGTTCATGCTACCTTTATTTATTTTTAATTTTTTTAGCGTTTCGCTTTATTCCGCATACAGCCGGATACGCAAAAGAAACCTAGTGTTAACATACTACGTTTCTGTCTATCTACCCAATTTTCAATACATTACGTGTTAAGTGGCGCAACTCAACGCCGCACTTTATTAAGTTACTAGAGAGTAACGAAATGAAAAAATAATAATTTTCCCGAGTGTCCCACGAGGGTCCTACGTGTAAGTATTTTCGATTTTTCTTTTAATAAATATATAATAAGTAAGTAGAGTCACGTCGCCAGCAATGTCAACACGCATGGGAAGACTCGACCGGATCATTACCACCCCCCCGGCATTTCAAATCGGCGTGAAGTAGTGGCTCTATGTCACTGCGTTTCGCATCAGGTAATGCCGGGCTCCGGCGCCCAACACACCTTAAAGGCAGGCAACGCACCTGTAGCTCCTCAAGGGTTGCACGGGGTCGTGGGCGGCAGTGATCACTTACCATCAGGTGACCCGAACGCTCGTTTGCCTTGTCTTTTCCATTAAAAAAAAAAATAATTCATATAAATTTTATAGTAATATATTTTTTTATATTTATATATTTTATTTTATTTGTTTATTCTTATTATTTACATATTATCTTTTTTTAATAATATTTAGTATATACAGTGTACACTAATATGAACATTGATGATGATTTTTTTTCCTGTTCGTCAAGTAATTATGATAGTGCTGACAGTAATCACTCGTCTATTTCAGACACTGAAACACTTGCACATAAACTATCGAACACTTTTATTAATTCGTCTTCCTCTCTTTCCTTGGTGCATATTAACGCGTAGAGCATACCTGCTCATTATATCGATCTTCTCACATCCTTTAACTCCGGCATAGTCGATTGTATACTGATATCCGAGACCTGGTTAAAACCTTCCCTTTCATCAACTTGCTACTCCCTTCCGGGTTATCAGTTATTCCGTAAAGACCGCACTGAGCGAGGTGGTGGTGGCGTTGGTATTTACCTTCGTAACCACATTCCAGCTAGTGTCGTGTCTTGCTCCCTTCCTCAACCTAACGGTTCTCTTGAATATCTCTTTTTAGAAACTCTTTTTACTTCAGCACTCTGGACGATATTCTTGAGAACCTCTGACCTCAATACGAACATGTTATTTGTATGGGTGACTTAAACACCTGTATGTTAAGAAATGATCGAAGATCTCATTTATTAAGAGAATTAAATGATTCGTATAATTTATTCTTCCTCCCTATGTCTTCCCCCACCCATTACTAATCTCTGTCTCTAACCCTAATTTCGTTATTTCTCATGGTCAAATGACCGCTCCGTTTTCCTTCCATGACCTAATCTTCCTCTCCTATAACTTACGTCCTCCCAAGGTTAGAGGCAAAATTTTTTTTCAGCGCAATTTTAGGCATATGGATCTTGAACGCCTAAGAGGAGATGTGAGGAACATCGACTGGTCTCCCATAATGTCATCAAATAATATTGACTTTATGGTAGAATCTTTAACTACTGAATTGATTAATATATACAATCACCATGCCCCTATAAGACCAGATCGTATGAAGCATGCGCCTGCCCCCTGGTTAACACAAGTTATTAGAAATACAATGGCTAAACGTGACAGAGCCAAGGTTAAACACAAAAAAATGCCATCGTCTGAAAATCTTAGTGCGTATAAAAAGTTGCGAAACATTTGCAATAGGATGTGTAGGGATGCCAAGCGTCGCTACTTTCACAATTCTATTCAGAATCTCTGTCAAGCACAAGTTTGGAGATTCTTGGAGTCGTTTGGTGTGGGCAAACCCACTGATACTCGTCAAGTCTCAGTGGATCTTAATATTCTTAACTCTTCTTTTACTACTCCACCATTTAGAATAAGGCCCTTATTAAAATCTAAGACTCTGAAATGTTTGTCTCATATTGACATACCAGACTCATTTTCATTTTCTTTCAACGCTGTGTCCGAAATTGATGTTAAGAAGTGTGTCCCCTCCATTTCTTCCAAAGCCTTTGCTAGTGACAATATTAGCCTTGACATGATTATTTCTGTGTTGGATAGCATTGCATCAGTGGTCACCCACGTCATTAACTTTTCACTGACTCGTAATGTCTTTCCTTCACAGTGGAAAAATGCTTACGTCATCCCACTTCCTAAAGCTACTAATCCTTCTAATGTCACCGATTACCGTCCCATATCTATCCTCCCTATTTTATCTAAGGTTCTTGAATCTTTAGTTAACACCCAACTTTACTCCTTTCTCTCATCCAACAATCTACTTTGTCCTTTCCAATCCGGTTTCCGTCCTTTCCACAGCACAGTCGGAGCACTGCTGAATATTACTGAGGACATTCGGTGTGCTATGGACAATACCAAGCTCACTGTTATGATACTGCTTGATTTCAGCAGTGCTTTCAACTCTG